>CAUZXS010001812.1:10000-202500 GCA_963585895.1 Sepioteuthis lessoniana
AAAAAGCACCTGAAATCACTATGAACAACATAAATAAGGAAGCCAAAGAAATAGCCACAAAATTAAACAGAGACCACGGAATAAACTCTATAGCTGAGCAGCTAACCTTTATAACAATCAAAGATCACAAATCGAATTTAAAATCCAATCCATCATATCGATTAATTAATCCCTCAAAATCCGAAATCGGAAAAATTAGTAAGCATATACTGGATAATATAAACATGTTGCTCATGGACAAACTACAGCTCAACCAGTGGAAGAACACCAAGGCCATCACTAACTGGTTCACTGCTATAACTAACAAAAACAATACAGCCTTCATCAAATTCGACATCACAGACTACTACCTCTCCATCAGTGAATACACACTTGAATTAGCAGCCCAGCACGTATGCATCTCACAAAATGATATCAGGATCATCAAGCATTGTCTCAAATCACTCCTCTTCCTTGATAACAAATCATGGATAAAAAACTTAACCAACTGTTTGATATAACCATGGGTAGGTTTGATGTAGTGAAGTTTTGTGAGCTGGTCTGTGCCCTGATTCTTTCCCAAGTATCAAATATAATCAGAAACACCAATATGGGACTATACAGAGACGACAGTCTAATCCTCATTAGGAACCCAAATGGACCTAAACTAGATAGCTACAGGAAAAGGATATCTAACACACTGAAATTGCTGGGATTAAAAATTTCCATTTACACAAATCTAAAAATAGTAAATTTCTTAGATGTAATGCTAAACTTAAGGTGCATTCAAACCTTATAAAAAAGAAAATGATACACCCATCTACATTCTTTAAACCACCCACCCTTAGTTATCAAACAAATACCAAAATCAATTAGCTGTAGACTATTTGATAATTCTTCCAACATCAGCATTTTCAACAAATACAAACACATATATGACAATGCAATAAAAAACAGCAGTTACAGACAAACACTAGAAAGCACACCTCCAAAAAGCAAACCTAAACAAAGTAATAGAAATATAACTTGGTTCAACCCACTTTACAATAAATGCATAACATCAAACATCAGCAGGGACTTCTTAAATCATTGCCTCCTAGCTAAAATCTTCAATGGAAATAGTATAAAGGTCAGCTACAGTTGCACAAGTAACATGTCTCAAATAATAAAAAGCCACAACAAAAAGATTGAATCCATCCACAGCACCACACACTCCAACAATCAATGCAATTATAGGGATAAAGAAACATGCCCCGTACTAGTAAAACTGCCTACAGAAAAATGTAGTGTACATAGCCACTGTAAAAACCCACAACTCACTCAAGCAATACATAGGTGCAACAGAGTGTACCATAAAACAAGGAATATATAACCACAAACTTTCCTTCACCAACAGAAATTACTCATCTAACACGTCTTTATCCTCATACATATGGCACCTAAAAGACATGGGCATCTCACCCACCATCACCTGGGAAATCCTAAAACTAGCACCTGCCTACAACAAGATATCAAGAAAATGCCTTCTTTGCCTTCATGAAAAACTAGCTATTATCACCTACCCATCACAAAACACTCTGCTAAACAAAAAATCAGAAATTCTATCCAAATGCTGACATGAGAACAAGCATCTAATCTCACATTTTGACGAATACACATAACCCATCCATCTTACCTGTATCACGACTTCTATATTCTACAAATGACCCCACATCACACCCAACACACTGTAAGTACCACTTTCCTCCATCAATCAACACACCCGACACACCATAAATACCATCTTCCTCCATTAAATCGTTATATCCTTCTTCATGCACTTCCACAACCTGTTGACATTATGTTAGCCATGTTTTCATGAGTGTTAGAAAGAGGTCTCCACACAATATTTAACATATTCCCCCACCTACACACCATCATATATTACAATAATATATAACATAACATTAACACAGTATAGATAGCTATTGCAACCATCACAACTCCCCACCTATTACCCTTAAATCTCAGGCCTATCATGCCAACACACCAAATCATATATTCATTTCCTTAATTATGCAATGATGATAATTTGCTCATAATTTAAATTCATCATCATACACACTCACACACCTGAAAAAAAATGACATAGCTAATACAAACAATTATTTCAATGTCTTAACATTATATTCATTACATTCCTCATGTACATACAATTATGAATTATCATGACGTATATGCAATATACAAGGGGCACACAATAAGTTTCCAGATTTTTTTCGTATGGGCACTTTTATTGATAGTGCACACATGAAACTCTAGTCCCCTTAAAAGTAATCTCCTCCAACTGCAATGCGCTTCTTGTACCGTTCCAACAACTTCTGGAAGGCCCCATCAAAGTCCTCTTGTGTGAGCGTGTCAATGACCTTCATCACAGCCTCTTTTATCTCCTCAATTGTCTCATAACAATAGCCTCTAAGCTTAGGGAATAACCAAAAGTCACTGGGAGCAAGGTCTGGACTATAGGGGCGGTGAGGAACTGTCTTGATGCCCATCTTGGTCAAATAGTCTGTGACAAGGATGGAGTTGTGGACTGATGCATTGTCCTGGTAGAAATGCCACTGACCCGATTTGAAGAGTGCTGGCCTGTTCTGACGGAATCTCTCCCTGAACTCCCTTAAAACCTCAAAATAGTAACCCTAACTCTAACCCTTTGGCCAATCAACTCTTGTGTATTGACTTCCTTACTCCTCCCACACCTCTCATCATCACTCACAGACTCCCTGCCTTCCATGAATCTCTTATGTCACTCAAAAACTCATGCTCGATTCATGCAAGATGGTCGAAAAGCAGTCTGAAACATTCCATACGTTTCTGTGGCATTTTTTGCAAGTTTAAAACAGAATTTTATTGCATATTGTTCTTGTAAAATGTACTCACGTCCAGATTACATTTTTGAAATTCAGCAGCTGTGACAATCAGGCTTTAGTAGGGTGTATTCCAATTGCTGCTGTAGGTGTAGGTGTAGGTGTTTGAACCTGAAATCATAAAAATTGGTCAGTCATCTCATAAGATGTATAGTAATAACATACTGAATTTTCAAGAGTCTACGACAATTTTAAATGCCTGTACCAAAAAACATCTGGAAACTTATTGAAGGCACCTCATATCATTAACACATTATAACTAATACAAATTATCATTGCAATCAGATTCCTGCATAAAATACCAATACTGCATAATACTTCAGAATATATTACAATATAATTTATCTCTCCATGATATTTATTGCAATACTGTCCTACCATACTACATTCACCTATTATGCTTACAAATCAAAACTTTATTTTTTTAATGAAAATCACTACCACAAACACACACACAAATATATTAAGAAACAAATAAAAAAAAATTTTCTCGGTCATTCTGTCATAAATTCAGCTACATATAGTGTCTCATACATCCAGGAGACAACCTCAAATTTATCACACTGCGTATGTATCTTCATACACACATATACTAAACATCACTTTTATGTCCATACACAATAATGCGCAGATATGACCTAGATACACACACATAAAGAGTTGTACACAATTCTAATAGCTTTTGACTTTTTTTTTTTTGATTTTTTCATTATCTTACATTATCTGCCTGATGATGGTCATTTATAAAATGTCATGAAACCTAAGGTCGCAGACAAGCTTCCATGCTATTAAATATATATAAAATCTAATATATATTTACTTATTATTATATATTCCTATATATATATATATATATATATATTTACTAATCTAATATCTACCAGTATTCACGGTATCGGAAAAAACAAAAAAACCCAGGTCAGGAAGAAGAGATAAAAGTACCTCAAATCACCGCCCAGAGGAAAAAGAAAAAAGTTTTTTGGGTAAAAAAGAAAGAAAAGGCCAACCTCGTCCGACTCCTTGAAAAAAATCAAGGGGTATGCAGTCAGTGGTCAAAAGAAAACCAAAAAACCCTCCGCAAATGCTGCAATGCTATAATTACTAAAGTGCTCAACACAATACAATGGAGCCAATTATAGAATTAACTTAAATCACAAGTCGAAAATCTTCTACTAAAGTTTCACCTTAACGGATCATCAGGAAGCCTACCTTCGAAGTCGAAGGTAGGCTTCCTGATGATCCGTTAAGTTGAAACTTTAGTAGAAGATTTTCGACTCGCGATTTAAGTTAATTCTATATATATATATATATATATATATATTTATATATTCATGTAAATATATATGTATATACATGTTCATGTCAATATATATGTATAAAATATGTTCATATATATTAATGTAAATATATATATTCATGTATGTATATATATATATATATATATATATATGTGTGTGTGTGTATATATATATATACATATATATATGTCTATATATTCATGTGTGTATATATATATATATATATATATATATATATATATATATATATATCCTTATCAGTTCCTTTCCCTGAAAGTGTTTTCATGGAATTGATGGAATTGGCTACCAAGTCAGTTTCCTTCAGTTTTAATGATATCATGTACCATTTGGTTGACGTTATTTCATTGGGTTTTCTCTTGGGCCCTATACTTACAAATATTTTTGTTGGGTTTTATGAGAGATTACATTTTGGCAGGTTCCCCATGCCTTACATTATGTTGATAACACCTTCATATTTTTTAGTTTGCATAATGAAGCTTTGTCTTTTTTCCATTGTTTGAATGATTTACATCCTTCTTTAACCTCCACTATAGATGAAGAGATCGATAACATTCTTGGATGTATTAGTTGAATGCCATTTGTTTGCTTTTGTAACTTGTATATATAGAAAGCCTATGTTTACCGCTCTGTATTTGAGTTGGGATGCTTTTACTCCTAAGTCCAGAAAGGTTAACCTGATCAAGTGTCTCACATTCAGGGCTCTTTAGATTTATTTGGATAACGAGATTAAAAGTGAATTTGAAATGATTAAAATTTTTGAGTAATGGGTGTCCTAAGGAAGTCATTTTTAACACCATTAAAAAAACCCTTGATAAGTTTAGGAATAACATCAGGCTACATGGCCCTTGAAAATGCCCAGTTTATGTTAGACTCCCTTGGACTGGATCACTTAGCCAGTAGATTGCAGATAAAGTTTCTTCCTCTGTTACATGCTATTATAATGTAGCTATGGTTTGAACCATCTTTACTACTCAAGCTGAATTTCGCTCAATTCATATCAGATGCATTCGTAAATTCCAAAAAAGTCATAGTTAACCTAGTCCGAAAAGGCATCTCTACATTCGAAAAAGAGCAAAGCATCGAGCAACCTGGCTCACCCCAGGCTAGAGCAAAGAAGGGATGGGCTTCCTACTGCTGCAGAAGTATTGCTCGTGCACCACTGACAAAGCCTCAGTTTGATACCCTGAATGTTGATTCCTGATATTTACTGGCAGCAGATTCTGCATTGATGCTAAATGCAGATACGCATCTATCAAGGGTGAGGCTGCCGCAATTGCATGGGCATTGGAAAAATGTTGCATGTTTGTAATGGGTTGTCCAAATCTTATAATGGTTACAGATCACAAACCACTAAAAGAATTACTCGGAGATAGAGACCATAGTAAAATCCCAAACTCCCGATTATTCAGGTTAAAGGAGAAAATCCTCAGGTACAGGTTCACCATTCAGCACTCTGCTGGGTAGTGGCACAGAGCCTCTGATGCCGTCTCTTGCAACCCAGCAACCATCTTGCAGGCATTCCTAAATGTATTCCCTGCTCAACCCTCTCGGTCAGACATCATAGAGTATGACAACATGGACAACTGGGTCAAATCAACAACCCTACTAGCAACATTCGGGGTGAGCGACAACATAGTGCTCATCTCACCAAACATTATTTGTGCAGCTGGACGCAGCAACCCACAATGCAATAAGTTAATAGACACAATACAAAACGGATTTCAAAAAACACGCAGCCTCTCTGCACCCAAGATCCGCAAATACTGGGAAGTGAGGCACTGCCTCAGTGTTGATGATGGATTAGTGCTCCTAGATCAAAGAATTATCATCCCCACTTCTCCATGTGTAAAAGTCTTATGGAGCTAGCATTCTGTGCACCAAAGAGAAGTTGGTATGAAGGGCCATGCCAATGAATCTCTTTATTTGCCCAGGATTAACGCTTCAATCCGTAACACTAGAGCGGGTTGCACATACTGCTCAAAGATTGCCCATAGTCAACCAAAGGAGCCAATCAACTTGACACCATCTCCTGATTGGCCGTTTCAGCAAATCATCATCGCCCTTTTCTATGTTGGGAACCATGGGTACTTAGCATGTGCTGACAGGTTAACCATCTGGCTGATTCTATACCACTTTAGCTGTGGACAATCTAATGCCTTAAGGTTTATTTCGATTTGCCGAGACATATTTCAAACCTATGGCACCCCTGAAGAACTCAGCAGCGATGGTGAGCCACCTTTTACATCTCTTCCATTCAAACAGTTTTTACAAGACTGGGCTGTTAAACACAGGCTACCATCTGTCACTTATCCATAATCCAATAGTTGAGTAGAGCTCACTATCAAATCAGCCAAAAGAATCATAAGTGGCAACACAGCTCAATGACCACGCAGCAAGACCCATCTTCCAATACAGGAATATGCCCATCCAAAATATTGGGCTGTCCCTTGCTTAACTGCTACTCCACCACTGGTTACATGACTCCGTACCATCCCAACCCACACTCTACAAGCCACGAGCGAATTGGATAGCCACAGCCCCAAATCGTGAAATGAGTCTATCCCATTAGAACACTCATCTCATAGAGCGATAAACCAGAACAGCACACACCCTATACCCCCTTCAAAAGGGACAAATAGTTGCAATTCAATGACCAATCCACAGATGGGACACAACAGGTTACGTCATTGAGACCCTCCCCAACCACCAAAACCATGTCAGAGTTGATGAATCAGGTTGAATTACCTTGCAAAATCGTCAATTCCTCAGGGAATTTGACACACCAACAATCCTGTTTCCTTTTCCTAGTGCCATGCCCAAGACCTCTACACCAACTCCAACTCTCCATAGACCCAATACACCAGTGCCACAAACCATGGACACTGGAATAACATTGTCACACTTGACATCAAATACTGCTCAGCCATCTACATTGATATGGACAAAAGACCCTTGGGGGTTGTCCTGATTACTTCCACACAACCAACCAAAAACCACTACCCATACGCAATGTGGGGAGGAAGGAGATGTAGAATAATAATAGCACTTGCCGCCATAATGTCCATGCAATGACATGCTCATATGTGCACAATCATATGCTCGATAAATAGTCCTTCTTCTCTTCAAGTGGTAGTCTTGTTTGGCAACTCTGTTTGCTTCATATCTGAGTACTTTCATTAACAACTTCACAAATTCACATATATGTACATTAATGTATATATATGTATATATCTACATATATATAGATATGTACATATCTATCTATCTATCTATCTATATATATATATATATATATATATATATATATATATATACATTAATGTATAATGTATATATCTATATATATATATATCTATATATATATATATATATGTATATATAAATATGTAGGAAGAAATGAGTTTAATCTGACTATATATATATATATATATATATATATATATAAACTGAATTCAGTTTAGCATAAGTATGTAGTTTAAACACATAGTTAAATGTAAAAACAGTCAATTTCAAACAATTCAGTGTAATTACATGGTTTAGTTCTATTTGATTCATAGATAAGACCCAATCAGGTTCTACAACTCCGGGCCAGAGTTTACTTGGGTACGATGGCAATGAAGAGGTACTCCACATTTTCCAAAACTCCAGCATTACTTGAACCTCACCATCAGATTGTTTAGTGTCATATCCAGGACATTTGTTTTTTTGGGAGGGGTCTTACCCCTCTGCTGAGAAGCAGTCAGTGTATTCTACAACCCCAGCTGACTGGGCAATATGTACATGTATGTTCATGCAAATTTCATTAAACATAATAGACATTTTATGCCTACATATTTTCTTCTGGATCCGTTCGAATTCCCGTATTACTTTTATCGTATTCAGGGGGAATTGATTTAGGTATTGTCCATAGTTGTATGTATCCCTAGTACTTTCTGCCTGACTTTGGGCCATCATCAGGAGAGAATCTATTACAAAAGTGATGTAACTTTTGTTTTAGCAAATTACTACTGTGTAAGGACGTCTTTGCCGTTGAAGATTATGGCATTTGCTTTTAAATGTAATTCTGTCAATAGTGCCAGTAGCTAAAGACATTTAAGTACATTAGCACTGGTTTGAAAATTAATTCTATTAAGTGCTGGTTCTATATATAGTGCTTCGAGAATCTGAAGTTTTTGTTTATTATTTTGATGTTCAAGTATTGTTGTGTTGTCAGTGAGAATTTTTCGTAGTTGTGTTGTTGGGCATGAATGTTTTTTTAAATGCTGAGCTATTGAACTTGTGTCCGAAAGGTGCATTGTAAGTCTCCTCGACAGGGTAGTTGAGGTTAAACCAACATATATATTATTATTATCAGAGATACAATCTCCTTAGGGACATTTAAATTTATATATAACGTTGGTTTTTTGCAACACCCCAATCGAGGGCAGAAAGTACTAGGGATACATACAACTATGGACAATACCTAAATCAATTCCCCCCCCCAAATACGATAAAAGTAATACGGGAATTTGAATGGATCCAGAAGGCATAAAATGTCTATTATGTTTTATGAAATTTGCATTAACGAAGAAATGCTGCCTAAATATACATATGTATGTTCATGTATGTATATATATATATATATATAAATACATGGACATACATACATACATATATATATATATATATATATATATATATATATATATATATATATATATATATATATATGCTTTTTATATTTAAAAAATTCACTTCTTTGGTATTCTTATAAATTTATTTCTTGTCATGATGACCATCATCAGATGTTGCACGAAAAGATTTTATTTGTTCATATACTACTTCCAGCCAGAATGGGATTTGAAAAAAAAATTTAATTTTTAATGAAAATGATTTTTTTATTAAAACAATTTTTTAATATATTTTTTTATCCAGAAAAATTTTTTACAGTGGAGATATTATATGTATTATCATTTTTTATTTATACAATGTTTATACATTCCTTCAAAAAACAAAAAAACAACAGTTACCTCTAATTTGAATACAACTGAAAATTTAAAAAATCTAATACTGGAAAGTTTTTCCTGAAAATTTTAGTCGCATAAGTCTTCTTTACTTTTGGAAGATGAACTTCTAAATTTGCTAAAGAAAACCCCCAAAATTGCCCCCCCCCAATGAAAAGAAAGGAAGAAGAAAAAAAAAAATCCAAAACACCTCAAATGTAGTCTAACACGTGCTAAAGACGAAAGCCATAAAAGAGTTGACTCCTCCTCTCTCTTTCTTCTCTCTCTCTCTCTCTCTCTCTCTCTCTCTCTGTCCACCACCTAGATGACCATGATATAGGAGTGGAACCTTTAATATAAATACTATTAAAATTAGTAATAATTCAATCCTTCATTTGTTGAAATAGTATGCATACGTTTGGAAGTGATTCCGTTTCCAGAAGTTTTTTCACAGAGGTCAGTAAATTTATTCTACTAAACTATTCATTTAAAAATGCACATTTGATTTAAAATAGTAATGTCTTAAATCTCAGCTGTATTCTGTGTTGTTTAAATGAAGAATGAAGACTTATGTGACTTAATTTTCAGGAAAAACTTTACTTTTGGAAGATGAACTTCTAAATTTGCTAAAGAAAACCCCCAAAATTGCCCCCCCCAATGAAAAGAAAGGAAGAAGAAAAAAAAATCCCAAACACCTCAAATGTAGTCTAACACGTGCTAAAGACGAAAGCCATAAAAGAGTTGACTCCTCCTCTCTCTTTCTTTCTCTCTCTCTCTCCCTCTCTGTCCACCCCACTAGATGACCATGAAATATACCCCAAAATTTCTTTGAATTTTAACGTCCAGCAGTCCTGGACTTTAACTAAGTTAAAACTTAAGGTAAAAAAAAAAAATAAAAAAAAAATAATAAATTTTTAATTTAATTTAATTTAATTTAATTTTTTTATTTTTTTATTTTTTTTACTACCGCGTACACATGGGAAGCAGCATGATGTACATGTGAGTCTTGCGGCTTAACGCTCAGGATTGTCAGTTCGATCGGGGAACTACTGCTGCTCATCTATAAGAGTGGCTTCTATAGATGAGAACAAAAACAGCCATCGAAAGATAACCATGACTCGTACTCAAACCAGATCCATAAACCGCATCGCTCTTTGCGCGGGTAAAAAAGGGGCGCGTCCTGCTGAGGTTGGAGCCCTGGCCTCAGTGTTCGAAAAATCAGCTACAGAGCTCAAACTCAAACAAAAACTACTAAAATGCAAACAAACAATACAGATAGCGACATTTAACGTGAGAACCCTAAATAGAATAGGTCAACTATCAGAGCTAACTGCATCAGCCGTAGAACATAAGATAGACATAATTTGCATACAAGAGCACCGATACACGCACACCGAAGATATCAGGTATCACGAAACTGGTAATGGATGGATGCTGGTGACTGTATCGGCATGGAAAAACTCTGTCAACGCATCGGTAGGAGGGGTGGGAATACTTCTAGGACCAAGAGCGTTAAAAACACTGAACAGCATTGAGAGAATACAACCTAGGATGATGGCCGCAACGTTTAATGGCAACCCCAAAGCAACAATTATCTCCTGCTACAGCCCTACCAATGTTAGCGAAGAAAACGAAATAGTCACCTTCTACGAAGATCTATCCTCCCTAGTACGTAGCATTCCGAAACACAACCTGCTAGTCATTGGCGGAGATATGAATGCACAAATCGGGAAAAACAGACACAACAAATACAGCCTACACTACGCGTCAAACAGGAATGGACAGCATCTAATAGATTTCATGATAGAAAATAGATTAACATGCCTCAATACAAACTTTCAAAAAAGGGAGGGGAAATTATGGACCTACACATACGCGAATAAGAGTAAAGCACAGATAGACTACGTCCTTATAAACAGGAAATGGAAAAACAGTGCGATGAATTGCGAGGCATACTCCTCTTTCGAGGGTGTGTCCTCCGATCATCGAATAGTTACGGCCAAAGTACGACTAAGCCTACGAAAAAACGCCACACGTAAAGCGACAACCAAGCACTATGACTGGGCCCTACTCAACAACAGAGATATTAGAGATAAATATGCATTGGAATTAAGAAACAGATTCGAAGCACTACAAGAGAAGGCAGAAATAGGTACCCCAAATGACGAATATGAAAATTTTGTAGAAGCACACCTTGAGGCGGCAGCAAAGTGTATTCCAACAAAACCTAGAACTAAATATAGAGCCCCTTGGGAAACGCTAGCGGTTGGAGAAAAACGTACACTTGTGAAGACTGCCTCCAAAAGCTATCAAAAGAACCCAACAAACACAAATGCACGAGAACTAGAAAAGGCACAACATCAATTAACAGGAATATACCTAAAAGAACAGGCAGAATACATACAAAATCAGATAGATAAGATTAGAGACTCGGTGGAAGACAGACAATCCAGGATAGCCTGGCAAACAATAAACGAAGTAAGTGGAAGGAAGAGCACAGCCAAAGCAAAATTGAAAGCTGCAAGCCAACAAGAAAGAGTAAAACTGTGGGAACAGCATTTCAAAAATCTACTAGGAAACCCACCGGAAATAACGGATGAACCGATCACCAGAATTATTAGCAACCAATTAGACGTAAAACTAGGTCCTTTCACCAAAGAAGAACTCGACTCAGTTCTCAGAAGAATTAAAAATAGGAAAGCGGCAGGGCTAGACGAGATCCCCCCAGAAGTGTGGAAGACTTAGACAATTCGACGATATACTGCTCCGGCAATGCAATGCAGTCTATAGTCAAAATAGGATAGAGAGATGGACGAAGGGATGCATCCTTCCATTCCCTAAAAAAGGCGACCTCAGACTAGGCAAGAACTACCGAGGGATAACACTTACATCCATAGCAGCCAAAATCTACAATGCCCTACTACGAAACTGCATAGAACCCAAAATAGACAACATCCTTAGGAAAAACCAAAATGGCTTCCGGAGAAATAGATCCACAACCTCACAAATACTGACCATCCGTAGAATCCTGGAAGGTGTTCAGGCAAAAAACTTACAGGCGACATTACTATTTGTCGACTTTACCAAGACCTTCGATTCCATACACAGAGGGAAGATGGAGCAAATCCTACTAGCATACGGCCTACCAAAAGAAACCGTAGCAGCGATAATGATTCTCTACAGAAACACCAAAGTGAAAGTACGTTCACCAGATGGAGACACGGAATACTTCAACATTGTTGCAGGAGTACTACAAGGAGACACACTAGCCCCGTACCTCTTTATCATCTGTCTAGACTATGTGCTTAGGACTTCGATCGACAAAATCAGAGAAAATGGCTTCGAGCTGACTAAGAGAAGAAGCAAAAGGTACCCCACAAAAACAATCACGGACGCCGACTACGCTGATGACTTGGCGATACTAGCGAATACGCCTAATCAAGCAGAGACACTACTGCATAGTCTGGAACGAGCCGCAGCTGGCACTGGCCTCCATGTCAATGCAAACAAAACTGAATATATGTGTTACAACCAAACGGGCAACATTGCCACACTAGACGGAGCCTCTCTGAAACTAGTCGACAAATTCACCTACCTAGGAAGTAGCGTCTCATCAACCGAAAAAGACATCGACACACGACTGACGAAGGCATGGACAGCTATCGGTAGGCTCTCGATCATATGGAAGTCGGACCTAACTGATAAAATGAAACGCAGTTTCTTCCAGGCAGCGGTTGTGTCGATACTGCTATATGGATGCACCACATGGACGCTTACGAAGCAGCTGGAGAGGAGGCTGGACGGAAATTACACAAGAATGTTGAGAGCAGTATTAAACAAGTCCTGGCGACAACACCCCACGAGACTCCAACTATACGGACACTTGCCCCCCATCACGAAAACTGTACAAGCTCGACGAACCAGACACGCAGGACACTGCTGGAGAAGCAAGGACGAGCTCATAAGCGATGTACTCCTGTGAACCCCCACATATGGATGTGCAAGAGTGGGACGACCAGCACGAACCTACATACAGCAACTATGTGAGGACACAGGATGTAACCCTGAAGACCTGCCGGAGGCGATGAATGATAGGGAGAAATGGCGAGAGAGGGTCAGGGATATCCGCGCTGGCGGCGCGACATGATGATGATGATGAATACTGGAAAAATTAACTTGCAGCATGTGATTTATTAAAACTTATGGATAAAATATGGATTCATACTTTCATTGAGCCTATTATGTATTATAAATATTAAATAAAACAATTTGTGTTATCAGGAAATAACAATTCAATCCTGATACTAATTTACAAAAATTTATTTTTTCTTATTAAAATTATTGTAAAAATTCATGTTATATATATTAGGAAGAAATGAACATATCAAATGTTCAGTTAATTGTAATATACAAAGAATAATATGTAGTAGATCTTTTATTTATGTAACAAATAATTCCTAACTTAAATAGATAAATTAAATATTAGTTTCTTAAATTTTTGTTTTCATATAGAAAAACAGTGTAATAAAAATGGTGTTGTACTGGGATAGTTCCTTTTGTTATAAGGCTATATTAATCTTTTTACAAATCATATATTCCTTTTTATTTTTTATTCTTTATTTTATTATCCCTTTATAAAAACTTATATTTATACTTTATCCTTTAGATTTAATTGTATACATTATTAGAAAAGATCTTTTTTTAATTATTTACTATTTAATCTATTTTTTCAAAATTATAGATCAATATTCAATTTAGAATTAAAAATATATAAATCACCTAATTAATGGTCGTTAGATATTTTTGATATTATTGATATATCAATTCAAATTATGCTAAGAATTTATTTTTGTCTACATGTAGATATCATTTCATTCCTGATATTTAGTAAATTTCCATTCAAATATTTCAATATAAATATTTTCTCTTCTAAGCAAAAATTACACTTACCATGTAAATTGTTTGTCAAAGAGGATCTTTTAATTATTTTCCAATTCATAATAGTTCTATCAGATCCCAGTAATACTTTGATTGGGCAGTTTGATTTTTCAATGTTGGGTTTTTAAAAGATTGTAGGTTGTTATAATATCTAAATTGTTGTAATATCTAAATTGTTGTAATATCTAAATTTCCAGTTTAATCTTGTCATAGCTATGTATACCTTTTCATTAGTATCATTTTCTTTAGTTGAAATATTAGCTTGATATATATTATCAAGTTTACATCTATTTCCTCGTGGGTATTCATTTTTTTATTTTACAATTACATGAAATTTTTAGGTTGTCATTGTTATTCCTGTCCAGCTTGTTTATCAATTTTTTGTTGTGATTGTCAATTATTTTAGATATATTGTTTGTTCAAGAATAACTAATTTTTACGTTATACTTATTAATAATTTTTCTAAGGAGGTTATCATCTTTGAAATGTTTGTTTATTAAACCTCAAAAATATTTCCCTATATTGATATTTGAGAGTTTGCAAAAAGGAGGATTAAACCAAATAATATTTTTATGTCTATTTTTATTAATATTTTTGCCTATTTCATTATCCACATTTATATTATTAGTTCTATTGTTTCCTATATTATTGCCACTATTGTGATGTCTGTTTTCTTCTAAATACTTAAGCTCATTTTTATAACCACTGTATGTATGACTTCATTGTAAAATTACTTATGATTATTAAATATGTTTTTAGAAGACGATAATCTGTTTATTCTAATATCAATTGTTTAAGGAATTTGTTTAACTATGGATGCAGGGTGGTTAGAGATAACATCTTAGAGAGTTACATCTTAAGAATTACAGTTACATTGAAAAAATTAACTATTTTCAAGTTAGAACTAAATCTGTATCTTTAACCCCATATATATATATATATATATATATAAAATCCAAATCTAAGTCAGCCAATGGTGGGAACAATTTTTTTTCAGGATTTTTCTTTTTTCAGTATCTATGTAATTTAAAGTCCAATAAAGTGTTCGATGTAAAATAATAGTAAATTAAATTACAGAGCAAATAATTCCCTATAAACGAAAAAACTTTTAAAATCATTCATATTTGTTTGAGATAATATTCATTTTTGCAGTACTCTTTATTTTTTAAATATTAAATCTGCATCTTCAGACAAAGAAATGTTGAGAAATTTCTAATGAAAATTTCAAAAAATCATACAAAATTCCAGACTCCTTATCTCTTTAACCCTATTTTTTTTCTTTTATTATAAAAACTAGACTATTTTTCCCTGTCTGGTTAACAAATGTCATATAATTCATGTAGCAAGATGTATCAATTGTTGACACCTTTTCCTTTTCACCTCATTTTAAGTAATTTTTATGATAACAAAATTTTAAACCTGAATGAAAGAAATAAATTTAAAAAATAGAAGAATAAATGAATTTAGGAAGAGAAGATTATCTACCATAAACAACTTACACGGGTATTATTAAACTCTTAACAAAATTAGATTATATGATAAGATTATAAAATATTATATTAATAATATTATTTAATCAAAAAACAAGAAAATTGTCATACCAAAATTTTTTCCACTGCTCTTGTTGCTTTTGGCATACCAGCCCTGGTTTTAGTCTTGTTTTGTCCTGTTTCTTGGTGTCTCTTCACAGTATAATCTACTGTAATTTTGAGAATTTTTGTTTTTTTATTTCTCTGCTGGAATATCATTCTTTGTCTTTGTTCACGTGTAAATTCATGGATTTTGGATATTTTGTTGAGAAAAAAGTTTTGTAATAAAGTTGCAAAACTTGAGTTTTGATTTAAACAAAATAAGAATAACAAGATTTCATTACTAGGCATACTTCACTACATAAAGAAGAAAAATACCTTAAATTACCATTTTTACAAAGTTATCTGGTTATACTCAGGTCAAAGTTACTGAGGAAGCCTTGTATTTAGTATAATAAATAAAAACATTGTGGTGCTTGACTTGTTTCATCAAAAGTAGCATTTATAGGATGAGAAATAAAAAAAATTTTGAGGGTGGCCAAATACTTTTGATTAGTAAGTAAGTAAAGTTGGCGACCATAGTCGAGGGTAACCCAAAGGCTCCCTTTTCGATAGCTACTACACCAAGGTGTAGGGGAGGGCGCTACTCCTTCCCTGGATTACTCTACTTTACCCTTGATCCATACCTTTTAATGCTGAGTGTTAAGCAAGGAGGCATCAAGTACCATATTTTGAGTCTTTGGTATGACTCGACCTGGGATTGAACCCAGGTCTCCCAGGCCATTGGCGAACACTCTAACCGCTAGGCCAATGTCCGGTTTGATTAGTAGTGTGTATATATATATATATATATACATATATATATATATTCATTTATTTTTAAAGATTTATATTCATGTATATTCATAAATAAATAAATATATATATATATATATATATATTCATATGTAATCATATATATATATATATATATATATATATATATTTGGTTTGGTTTTATGCCATATCAACCATTGTTGGTTATTTAATGCCAAATCCTGTTAATATATATATATTGAATATGTATAATTTGTAAACATATTTTGTAGATAATATTTTGAAAAATCCTGAACTCTTAATTGCACACAGTTAAATAGTTTCAATCATTGCTTCATAAAAGTAACAATTTAACATCACTCTTTTTTTTTGCATTCATTGTAGGTAATTTCATTTTCAAATGAGTTATAACCAATTTTTTTGCACACTAGTATTGCTTTTGTTTGTACACAGTTAAATGGTTTCAATTATTAATATCTAACTCTTAATAATTCTATTCACTATCAATCATTTATTTGCACACAATGAAGTGGTTACAAGTATTGCTATTTAATACTAATCATACTATTAAACGCTGTTCATTCATTTGCACGCATAGCTATGTAATATCAATAATTCCATTTTGACACACTGTTGAAGAGTTTCAAGTATTGCTATTTTAAATTAATAATTCTATTCAACATTACCCATTCATTTGTAGACAGTTATATGATTCTGAGTATTGCTATGTATCACTAACAATTCTATGAAACATCAGTCATTTGTTTGCACACTGTTAAATGATCTGCTAATTCTATTTCTCCCAATTAAATTTAGCATAAGTCATGTTTGCACTCAAATGTCAAACAGTTCTATTTGACCCATAGATGGGACTCTATCAGGTGCTACTACTCTAGGTCATGGAAGGCATGAGAGCAACGGTAATGAAGGGGTACTCCACATTCCCCAAATTTCCAAGGATGGCCTAATGTCATATCCAGGACACTCGTTGAGGGGGGGGGCTCTTAACCTTCTGCGGCGATGCAGTCAGTGTATTCTGCAGCCCCAGCTGACGGGGCACACACACACACACACACACACACACACACGTGTGTGTGTGTTGTAAACAAGCGTGAGTTTGCAAGAGACAATATACAAGAAGAATAGATTTAATTTTGTTTGTTTTTTGATAAATAAAAGTTGTCAGAAAAGATATAGACCTTCTTCTTCCACCAGATAACAGGTCAGAAGGAGAGCAAGTATAGGTCATTCTTTAGTTGCTGGTTTGGATTGTGGCACAGTTTGTGACGTAGGTCGGTAAGCTATAAGCTGTCTCAGTATAATGTTGAAATGCGAGCTTCATTGGTAGGGTGTCATAGTTCTTTGTTCTTGTCTGAATGCTATGCTTGATGATCTCCTCTCTTGGAGTCTCAGAGCCAACTGACTTTTTTGAACTTTGAACATTTTATAGTCGCGTTTGGATTGAATCAGCTCCAAAAACTTTGAAGAGGAAAGTTCCTGATTGATTGAAAAAAAGGATCTTTTTAATATACAGTTACATTTCAACCAGATGGGTGCATGGAGCTTACCTGTGCAGCGACATGTTTTATTCGTTTTGGTCTTTGCCATTGTCTTGACAAAATCTGGTTAATATTAGCTTTTTTTAACTGAAATGTACACTCATAGTGTTTTTATTTGTTTATTTGTTCATTTTGCTTGCTTGTCAGTTTTGAATGTATTAATAAATCAGAAGGGATTTCTGAATATGACATGTATATGTATATAAGTTTATATTCATATGTATATACGTGTATGTTATATGGAAGTAAATAATGGAAAAGGATCTGTGAGTATCGTGAAAAATTGAAAAACAAATTCTAAGTGAAATACAAAATAAGTTTGTTATATCACTTGACAGTTCAATCTTTTTTACATCATTGGTTTACACAATCACATGATATTTTTTTAAATATGAACACTGATTTTATGATTGAACTGTTATATGTTCTTTCTTTGTATATATAATTTCCTCCCTTGGTTTTGTATTTTATCATATATCCTTTGTTGATCTATCAACACTTGGTATCATCATTTTTAATCCTGATGATGGTTTATTAAAACCAAAACATTATAGTATTGACTTTCTTTGACAATATATATAATTTCCTCCCTTGGTTTTGTATTTTATCATATATCCTTTGTTGATCTATCAACACTTGGTATCATCATTTTTAATCCTGATGATGGTTTATTAAAACCAAAACATTATAGTATTGACTTTCTTTGACAATATATTCATCACTTAGGATTACTTTGTTTTTCAGTTTTTCTCCATATATATATATATATATCTATTATTTATATATAATGTATATATTCATATATATATATATATATATATATATATATATATATATATATATGTCTATTATTTATATATAATGTATATATTCATATATCTATGTATATATGTTCATACATATATAAACATGTATGTATATTTACATTGAGCAGTTGAGTGGGGAATTGCTGGCTACAACATATGCATAAATGCAAATCTCTTCTCACAAATTGAACACTCCAGTAGCCGATAAGTAGATAAATAAATATATTTGTAAAAAATTCCTTCACTTATGCAGAGAGGAATGATAGCTTTTTGGTGAGACATCTGACTGATGTAAAGTCAGCTAGGTTTCGATCCCAGCTTGAAGCATTTTGTGTATCTAGCCACTAGTCAACTGAAGGATGGAAGCTTTTCTGGAGATTTTCAAACATGGGCATAATGGACCTTCGACAATCATGTGGGCTTATAATGTCTTAGCAGTTGCTTTGAATTAGAGTTTATTTTAACTGGCTTCCCTACCAAATCTTATATGCACTTGTACATATCCATAGCTGGAAGGAGAAGTGATAGATTTCTGGCTTTCTGAAGAGCATAAATAAAGTCAAACAGCCTCAACTAGAATTTGAACTTGGCTTGTTGATTCCATTTTCCGTGACAATAGGCATTATGTCAAACATCTATCTAATATTGTACATCTATCATACATATATACATTTATATACATATACGATTGAGAGAGAGAGAGAGGTTGCAAATTAAGGAATACTCCACAAGAGAATGTTTTTTATTGACAAGATATGAAATTATACATATAAACTGCTTTTATTTTTGATTTTTATGTTTATTTAAATAAAATTTATTGATAATTTTTTTATTAATAAACAGCTGATCTTTATCTCTGACTTCATTGTTGAAATTTTTCTACTACTCCACTTCACCTTCTTCCTTGAATTCAATCCATAAATCAATAAGTTAATAGAAGCAAAGACCACCTATCAAAAAATGTCTTTTCCACTCAGCCTTAAATATTCATTTATCTCAACTGACATAAAATGAAGACCACCCTTTTCTTCCAGGATAAAAGCCTAAAGAGACCTCTTCAGTGTTCATCAATAGCTTTTGTATATCTCTTACTTAACTGCCTGAAATTATATAAATCTTATATAACTTCCAATTTACAGATGATTAGATGTTACCTGGATTATTGTCTGGGCCAAACTATAATTTCTAAATTTTATATGTGAATATCTGTTTATAATAGGCCTCAGTATAAACCTTGACTCATATTTTTCTTACTTCTATTTTATTTTCTATTTTTATTCATTTTGTAAAAAAAAGATTTCCAAGATAGTTTTCCAAATTTAAAAAAATCTCATAATAAAAGAAAAAAAAGTTTTTTCATTCATTTTTAATGTAAATCTTGAATAGAAAATAAAAAAGTATTTTCCTTTTCCTCAATAGAAACGCCAAAGTTCAACAGAATTCCTGAACCATGTTGTCTATAGGAGAATATTATTTAAGACTGGCAGAAACAAATGTCTTTTTAAATTGGCTTTTTACTGATTTCTGATATAAAAAATGAAAACATTAACAACTTGTAAAGATTTTTAGAAGCAACCTCTACTTGAAGAAGGCTGAAGAATGCATTAGCCAAAACACTGTCAAAAATCATAATAATGTGGATACTAAGCAGAAAACTGAGAATTAATGATAAAAAATGAATCTCAGAATTGTTGAAATTTGACCACCTAATTAATATCCAAATGAACTAATATGAAACTGCAAAATAATGTTTAAATCTTAAAAAAGGCTCTATTTGTTCATCCAAGGTTTTTTTTTATATATGAAAAAGAAAACAATTGTTTCTGTCTTACTCTTTTTTATCTCTTGAATTATTTTCTTTTTGCTTTTTCAAAAGTCTACAAGAGACAATGATATGGTATATAAAGATGCTGGTTTTGGTTTGCCAAGTTCATTTCATCCTCTGAAGTAAAGTTTAATTTCTTGGAGAATTGGTAAAGGTTCTTGTCATCTTAAATAAACTGAATAGATTTAAAGGATGAACTACTACTTCAAATAACTTTGAAGGATGTTGAACATGACAAAAATCAATATACCCAACTTAACCTGCACAAATAAAGAGATCTGTTTAAAGTTTCATGAAAGTCATCTGAATAAGGCTGGAAAGTACATTGGTTAAGACTTTGTGATAAAGATGACAAGGATACTAATGATAAAGAATCATTGAGAAGTTCATTGCAACCAATATTTTGTAACAATTATTGGCATAGAAAACTGGATCACAAATTGAGTTCAAACCCCAGCTGAGGTTGTTTATATGACATTTCACACGATTGCCTTTGAGAAATACATAAATCTACTTCTCCTTAGATTATCTATGTCTCAATGGCACATCATAAACATTGACAAAAACTTTCCCACAAATAATAACTGCTGTTACCCTTATAGCCAACCTTGTCAGGGTCAAACATAAATATAATTTAACCAAAATTACATTTATTAAGTCATCATAAATGTTTGATTAACAAATGTGAACCCTAAATAATCCAATTGATATTGATTAGAAATAGAAAAATTGTGTCCCATGATGAATCTATTAAAATGAAATTAAAAACATTTTTTTTACATCATTTATTTTTGGACACAAGCTATATTGCTAAACAGCACATTTTTTCAATGTTTTAACAAAATTTAAATACTTCTTTGGTAAACAAGAAGAGTTTTTTTTTCTTGTCTATTTTTTTTTTTTTTTTTTTTTTTTTTTTTTACAGTGGAGTTTTAAGAAATCCTTTATCCTAAGGTTTAATAAAAATCAGCTCGTGATTGAAAAATACATCATAACAGTAGTTATATTTGTCAAACTTGCTTGTTTTTCAGGTATACTTTGTTGACCATCTAGGGTCTCCCCAAATCTGTTAGAGAAACTACAACAAAAAAGCACCAGATTTAAATTAATAATGTCAAAGAAAAGCTGCATAGAAATTTGTATCTAAGCGGATGCATTAGTTTTTGAATTAAAAAGAAGTAAGTGCTTTATACATTGCTGGGACAAATGACTCAAAATGTTTTTATATTTCTTCTTGAGCCACTGATAGAATGATTTGACTTTTTTATCTTCTGAATAATAGTCATTTTCCCTCTGGTCTGTCATTCTTTTTTTGAATTCCATCAGAAGCTGAACTAGTTTGATGAGAAAATTGCTATTTTCAGCAATGTTCACAATAAAAATGCTGAATGGTTCCTTACCCAGATACCAACAAGTGAAGCAAACAATTTTTCAGCCCAATCAGATTCAGAGCTGAAAATTTTAGCCCATAAAGATTAATCCCGGAATGAGTAGGTCACTTCGGGTCATCTGTTAAGATGTTCATTTTTTTACATTTCTATTTACAGTTGTGTTGATAATTTGGCTTTAAATATTGCATTTCTAACCTTTTCTTTTTCACCTGGTCTTCTCACAAACTCATTAAAATTGTTTTCCATCCTTTTTGTAAGACTAACATAATTTAGGGCTTGATGAAATCCAACTAAAATTCTGGGTGAAAAGATCAAAACTGCAGCCTTCTATATCAGTTATGCTTCTTCTTTTTTTTTAAGTATTTGCCAAAAATCTTGATATTTTCAAAGCTTTAAGATTTTTTAAAAAGTTTAATTTTTTTGTTTTTTTTGTTAAACTTTTATAATTCTCATAAATTAGTTCTAATGGCTCAATTCTATTTAAAACATTGTCACTTTAATCATAATGTATTGTTTAGTTACTTATCTTGTTCTTTAAAATATATGCTGTCTTTCTGTATGTGCATTATAGTTCTTCACCTTCAAAAGTCTTCAAATCTTTTAAGGTATGCAAATCCCAAAGAAAAAAAAAAAAAAGAAGCATTTCTCAAATATAAAAGAATACAGATATGAATAATAATTAATCTCATGATATTACTGCTACCAAAATGTCATCTGACCTCTCCTGAAACACTCACAGACTTGACCAATCAAAATAGAGCTTCAAAGGCACTAACCTTGGGAATTGCTTTACAAGTGGCAAAATGGACTAATCAAAACTTTCATTTAAAAGTACATCAACTGAAGAAAAATATTTTGCATTTTTTTTCTGTAGAAAAAAAATATCTCCATTCCGAAGAAGCTGGAGCCTTGGTCGAATAAACAGATGGAATTTAGTTTGTACAGAAGCAACTGTCATATCACAGTGAGTATCCATCACTAAATCACCGATGCCACTTAGAAAGAATGTTTCTATTTTGAATAATTATTTATAATTTCAGTTTCTGATATTTTTACTTCTGTTTTTTGGAATATAATTTTTGTTTCTATTGTCAGTTCTTGACAAATGTGATGCCAAGCTTGTGCCAAAATATGATTTTGTGAAGGTAATTATTAATTGGGTTGGAGTTAAACCAGTAAGCCTATATTTTGTCTAAATGCTGTTATCCAATTTCTAGAATATATTTTAAACTATTGAATCTATGAAATATGTAGGTTATCTTTGTTGTGCTGGCTTGCAAATTACAGGTGAAAATTTTGCATGTTTGGCTTACTTGTTTTGGGGGATTGATGTGTTGGATATTGAAACTAATCCTGTTTTGAAGGATGTAAATTTTCAGGTGATGCAATTGTTTATTATTCAAAATATCAAGGAAGAAGTCTTTTGAATTGTCTTTAAAAATGAATTGATGTAAGACTTCATCTTTATTTTTTTTACTGTTGAGATGAACAATTTTTTTGTTGTGAAAAAGGTGGGCTTAAAATGTTTTTTAATCTTATGACAATTTTAATGTTATGAGGTTTCCTTCCTTAAGCATCTTTTTTTGTATTTTTTTCTCTCATTTTACCTTTTTGATCTTTCTCTCTTTTACTTCTTTTTCAAGTCACTCATTTTCAAGTATGAAATCAATTGTAAACATTTGGAGAGTTTAAACTTTCTATCAGAATAATTTATAATCACAAACAAAACAAGAGAAACAAATGAAATAAGTTCATGAAAGTCTGAACTCATGCCTTTCTAAAAAAATGTAGGCCTGAAAGTGGTGTCAACAGAATTTTAACTCAGTTTGTCAATTACATTTTATAAATCCTCTGCCAATTGTGCATGTTTTTATCTGTAATAAAATTGCAATCCAAGCAACAAATTAAATCTCAACATCTCAAAGTTAGTAGTCTTAAAAAGAAATCTTTTTATTTTGTCAAATGAGTTGCAGGATTTTTTTTCAATAGAAAAAAATAGTAGTTTTGTTCTTTTTTCCTGTCTCTCCACCTCTTTCATTTCACTTTCTCCACTATCATCTCCTTTTCTCTCCTTCTCTTTTAAATAAAGCTCCTTCAATCCTCTGGTTTCACTTTTGCAGCAGTCTGAAGAATTTGGTTTATTTTATAAAAAATGAAGCCAAATTTGGATCATTCACAACATCTTAAGTAAAATGTATTGCTGATGCTTGACTTGTCAAAGTGTTATGCTTTGTTGGTGAACGATAAGAACAATTTACAAATAAATTCTTACTAATTTGAAAACTTGCACCAAGCATGATGATTACTGTAGATATATAAATTAATTTCTGTATATTCATATGTAGTTCAATTATGTTGTATTTTTTTATAAATTCAGTCAATTTTGTAGAGTTGATTTTGAATATTGAATACTAGATAGCAGTCTAATTCCTTATTAATTCTCAGCCACTTTGTTGAATGGCACAAGATCAGTTCTAAAATTCAAATTGATTTGATGAAAATTCCATATTCAATACAAAGTTCTTTTGTTTCCTAAAGGTTTAATTTTAAAGAAAAACTAGATAACCTATGGATCAGTAGGGTTTCAATTTAAACAGTGGTCCATGATGGTATTGATGCTTCTATTTAGAAAGGAGGAAAGGATTCTAATTAGCATTTCATGGTTATCTCCATTATTTCATTATTAAAAATGAAATCATGAGTGTGGACTCCACAAAATTATTGTTTAATTGTAAATTGAACTGCAAGTCACTTTATTCTCTAAGTTAGACCATTTTAAGTGTATTAGTCTAATAAAGATTTCACTATCATGTGCCATTTTTGCTGGGTTAAGTTTACATATATATATGTGTGTGCGTACAAAAATATGAAAATTTTAGTTTTATACAGACATTATGAAATTATGAAAAATAACTCTTTGCTCATACAAATGGAACTTTTAAAAATATCTTCAAAATTTGAGAATGTTGGAAACTATGAACATGATTTATTTAAATACTCACATGTAGCATTTTAATAAATTAACTTCCCTCTTTCTCTTGACTTTCTCATTCTTCCAGTTCTTCTTCCCATCTCTCCCTTCTTTATTTTAGTTTTTTTTTACTCCTTCTTTCTATTTCCTCCATTTTGTGGTCTTTTTTCTACTCATCCTTTCACTCATCTCCTTGTGGTTGAAGTCCATCCCACTAAAAAGTGATTATAGTTGTTTTGTTTTTTATTATGAGCGGAGCCAACTGGTATCGTCTTGTTCTTTTACATTATCTGCATTTTATTTGCTACACCAGTGTCAAAATAAAAAGATGGAAACTTCTGCTCACTCAGCATTAATCTGTGCAGTGAGGGAAAACTGACAAGACAACAATGGATTCTCCTTTTCATTATGATTATCATTAATCATGGATTAATTATGGAAATTCAGATCGACTGTACTTATGTTATGTGCAACAATACAAAGATCTAAACTCAAAATATAGTCAGATAAATAATGTCTTCGGGCAAATAATTGTATTTCTTCTTAGGATGAAGGTGATTATTGTTCCAACATCATGAAATAACATTTTCTCTCTCAACAAAATATTTCTAAAGTTAGTATAAAAAATAGTAATGACATTATTTTTTAGATACTGTTTCTTATTTCCTAATAATGTCATTAACACCACCCCAAATAATAAAGATTATTAATTATATTTTGTTGGTGCCATTGAATATTGATTATAATGCAAAAGAAAAGAAAGAAAAAATGTCAATTCTCACTGAATAAATACCTCAATCTTGAGTGTCATGATCAGTCAAATATGACAAATGCTTTTTTCCTTCAAGGATATCAATGTTCCTTTCAAGTTGAAAAATGTTTTTGAGGAATGCATAAAATCTTTGTTCTTAACTCTTGAAATTTTTGCTTCAACCTTTTTTAAAGAGAATTTGTTTCAGTGAATAATCAACACTGAAAGTTGCAAAAAGATGACAAATTGTAACAATCCATATTTTTCACTCAACTGTTAACAAAACAAGTTTTATAGAGTTTTAGCTCTTGTTTATTGTGGACAATTTTTGAAAAAGAATAGAAAAATTAACAACAGAAGTTTTTTGTAAACTATCTAAAATAAGAGACAAAATCCCTCAGTTACTTTTGCATTTTTTTTTACTTATTTATCTACACGTTTAGTTTTTCATTCTAGTTTTTCCTTTATTCTTCTGTAAGTCTCATATGTTTGTTTAAAACTATTTGCTGAAAAGAAGAAAACATGTATTTTGTAAATAACATTTCAGAAATTTTCAGTTTCACTTAACGACTGAAAAAAAAATGCTTTGATTTTGAAGAGATGAAACCTAAAATAACTGAAAAATTTTCCATCAAATTGAATGAAAGCTTTTGGTGATGATGTTTTTTTTTTTTTTTCAATATTTTGCATTATACTTTTAGTTTTTGATATAAAAATACTGTGGATGTTGATAAAAAAAAAAATTAATAGAATCTTAAAAGATAAAGCTAGAGAGAGGAAAAAACTTACACTTCTTTCTTTTTAGTTGTGACCCTTCCCTCACCCCTTTCCTTGGCTAAAAAATGGTAAAAAATTTACCTACTAAGAGACTAAATACTGACAAATCAGACTTCGACATGAGACTCCTTTCAATGAAACTTCACGTCCCACGGCGATCTTTTACTGGAATGTTTACACTTTCCCACACAAAAAACAGGTAATGTCAATTGCTTCTTTAAGTCGTTCAATTTAATTGACTAAATACGATGATAAAAAAAGACTTTTATGCTTCTTCATTCATGTTTTTCACACATAGAAAACCACAAAGTTTTTTGGTGATCTCATTTCTTGTATTTTATTTACTGGTTCTTAAAGATAATCTCACTTAAAAAAATTTTTTTCATTGAAGATTATGGCTTTGGAGAAGGTTAAGCATGCAACAAAAATGAAATCTGCAAATTTGAATTTGAAACAAAAAGGATAATCATGTTCACTAAATACATTAGATAAACTATAAACAAGATTCAAATACATCTTTTAGCTTTGCCATTGTTATCATAATGTTTTGACTGGTGTATTTTCTGTCCCTATTCAGATGAAATATTTTATATCCTTTACATTTCAAATTGAGGTGATTTCTTAATGATGAATTATATATCCATAATATGATTCTAGTTTTTAAAAAAATCCTCTCTTTGTTTTGAGTGTAATTTTTATCTGCAGGAAGGCACATGGGTTCCTAGGATGTGACCTCTTATAGCTAATATTAACTATTTGTTGTCTGATTCTCTTTCATAACATTCCACTTTTCTTTTCTAGATTGAGAGTTTCGTTGGCCAGTCGCCTGGATTAAAATAGGTCAATAATTTCCAATGCCAATTCAAGTTTATTATTAAACTAGATGATTTGTTAACCAATTGGGAGTCCTGTTGTTATAACAGTAATTGATAATGATATTGGTACTTTACTCATATGAGTAAAGGATTCTAATAAGTATTTGATAGTTATCATTTTTAAAACATTAAATAAAAAATTTAAATCATTAAAAGATGATGTTCACCATGAATGCAGACCCCACAAAATTATCATACAGTTGTGAATTAAAGTTGAGATTGCTTTATTCTCTAAGTTAAAGCATTTTAAAAATCTTGAAGTTTTTGTTGTGTTATGATTACATGTGGTTAAAAACATGTATTTTTTTACAAATTTCATTCACTTTTTCAAATAGAATGATTTCAAACAAAAACAAACTCTGCCATAAACATTTTGTATATCAACATCCCTTGTGGTCAATCTTGTTTTTATAAAATGTCTGATTTGTTGTTTTTTAAGGTCTATGTATGTAAATAAGAATTTGAAAAAAAAATTTTAGGTAAAAAATCATCAGGTGATCTACTCATAATCATATCAACATAAACAAATCTAATGTGATGGTTGTGGGGGTCTTAGTTTCAGTGGTCAGTGGGTTCAAATTATTTGCTTTCCTTTGTGGAAATAAATACACAGTAAATATTAATGGTCTTTTTTTCCTGTTTGAGCATGTTTGGGATTGTCAGTGTTTTTCTTTTTTAATATCAAATATATATTTGATATGCTTGTGTTCTTCAAATTGGGTCCTGGAAATTTGAAAGTCTGACCTCTGAAGAGCATTGAGCTATTTAAAATTGTACACCCCTAACTCAGATTAGAGCTAACTTGTTAAAGCAACTCTTTTATCAGTTGTGAATGACCTTGCTTATTTTTGTATCTATTGTATATATATATATATATATATATATATATATAGTGCATTCAATAAGTTTCCAGACTTTTTTGTACAGGCATTTAAAATTGTCGTAGACTCTTGAAAATTCAATATGTTATTGCTATACATCTTATGAGATGACTGACCAATTTTTATGATTTCAGCTTCAGATAAACACCTACAGCAGCAATTGGAATACAACCTACTAAAGCCTGATAGTCACAGCTGGTGAATTTCAAAAATGCAATCTCAAACTTTAGAAGAACGATATGCAATAAAATTCTGTTTTAAACTTGGAAAAAATGCTACAGAAACGTATGGAATGCTTCACACTGCTTTTTGACCATCTTGCATGAATTGAACATCAGTTTTTGAGTGGTATAAGAGATTCAAGGAAGGCAGGGAGTCTGTGAGGGATGATGAGAGGTCTGGGAGGAGTAAGGAAGTCAATACACCAGAGTTGACTGGCCAAAGGGTTAGGGTTAGGGTTAATATGATAAGGTTTTAAGGGGGTTCAGGAAGAGATTCCTTGGGAAGCAGCCAGCATTCTTGAAATCAGATCAGTGGCATTTCCACCAGAACAATACACCAGTCCACAACTCCATCCTTCTCACAGACTATTTGACCAAGATGGGCATCAAGACAGTTCCTCACTGTCCCTATAGTCCAGATGTTGCTCCCTGTGACTTTTGGTTATTCCCTAAGCTAAGAGGCTGTCGTTATGAGACAATTGAGGAGATGAAAGAGGCTGTGATGAAGGTCATTGACACACTCACACAAGAGGACTTCAATGGGGCCTTCCAGAAGTTGTTGGAACGGTACAACAAGCGCATTGCAGCTGGAGGGGATTACTTTGAAGAGGACTAGAGTTTCCTGTGTGTACTATCAATAAAAGTGCCCATACGAAAAAAGTCTGGAAACTTATTTAATGATCCTCGTATATATATATATATATATATATATATATATATATATATATAAATATTTATATATATATATTTATGATATATATATATTTATTATTATTATATAATAGCTCTATCCTAGATATTATATTGCACTTGGTTCGACACATACCCACAAAGTGATTTATTGACAACCAACACTCTTATAATATATATATATATATATATATATATATATATATATAGAGAGAGAGAGAGAGAGACATTGATATAATCTATTGAGAGGAGAGTGTTTGCTTTTAGTATTTATCCTTTGTTAAAGAAAACTGAACATTCTCCCCATTTTGTATATTTTCAATTAAAGCCATTTTGCTTGATGCTTTTTAAATTAAGTAAAATTTTAAGCATTTTCACTCTGAGACTGCTGTATTTAAACACTTACAGTAATGTTTATATATATATATATATATGTATATATATATATATATATATATATATATGGAATTTTGAAAAGTTCTGTGCCTGGCCAAGGAAGAAATGACCTCAAGCCATAAAACATATTTACATATTAATCCTACTGACATACTTGACATATTGTTTCTCAAGTTTCTTTGACCTTCCAATAAAAATTGAAAAAAGGCCATTCTCTTGGTTAATCTGAGAATTTTCAGAACCTCTCCTATAAATCTTGTATATATTTGTAATATTTTATTACAAAATAAAATTACTGCAAACCATATCTATGCCTAAAAAGAGATGTTAATTAGATACTTAGTGCTTATTTCAATTTAATTCATTTTTTTATTTAATTCATGGCCAACTTTTACTTTATCAACATACTTTGCCTACAAAAGTAATTTTATTGGGAATTTGTTAACTTGAAGACATTAAGTTTCAATTCATTTCCTCTGATTTTTCTTAGCTGATGGCAGGAGTGTTTGTGGGACAAAGAGTGTAGTCGGTAAACAAAAAGCTCAGTGGTGTGGCAACATTTTTTGCCAACAACTGAAACAATGAATGTCTGTCTTTGTCACTTATAAGATGTAAACACTTGACTAACACATCTACATCCTAGTAGATAACCTAAATTTAACTATCCCTCTCTCTCTCTCTCTCTCTCTCTCTCTCTCTCCCCCTCTTGGCAACCTAAGACCTCATCTTTCATATGGAAAATGAAGTACAGGATATTATGAATTTTCTGTTCTCTTTTTGATATGGGAAGATCCATAAGCATTTCTGAATCAGGATTCATTTATTCTGTAAAAAAGTTGCTAATGTGTGAGATGTTTTTCAGATCTCTACCAACCAAGTGTTATAAAATGCCATCAAATACAGTACTGCTCAGTACAATTTATATTCTATGATTACATTTGATGTAGATACAGTCTTGATATTAACAAATTTGTGTTCTAATTTTGCAGGAAAATTTTGTTATACTTGTGATAATGGAATAGTACAAACATGTTATTTGCCCATTTTTCATTAGATCTAGGGGTCAGTTGCTGCCTTTTGGTCGGGCCTTCTCACTAAAGACAAAGGATCATCTAGTGGGTCCCTTCACTGCAAGTGCAGTAGTATTTTTTCAGAGAATAGCAAGTGGATATATAAAGAATATATTTAACTGATAATCTTCATAAGAAGGTTGTCAGGTAAATATATTCTGTGAATATCCTCTTGCTATTCTCTGGAAAAATGATTGCAGACACTCTTGGAAACATGCCTCACCTACCCAGCACTTCTGATTAAGCATTTGTACATTGTTTAAATAGTCATTATTCTTGAATTTCTTTTGTCTTGGGAATGTGGTGAATATATATAGTGGAATTTAATCTACAACTGGACAAAAAAAAATGATTCTACTTGCTATAGAAACACTTCTTTTTTTTTCAAGTAAGTATATAAGCTGTAACTTTTACTAACAAGGGATCAATTGTCATTGGGGATTAAGCTGATAAATCCTTTGATAGGAGACACTTTAATAACATCAACTTTGCAATATCTGTATTGCTATTTTAGCATGTCACATACACAATGACTGTTGATGAGAGAGAGGCTGGTTGTTTGATGTCAAATTCTGTTCATACATATATACATATATTAAATATATATGATTGGTAAACAAATGGTTTGTTGGTAACATTTTAAACATGCTAGAACTCATTTGTTTGCATACAGTTTCAAGTGTTGTTATGAAATACTAATAATTCAATTCAACATCATTCATTTGTTTGCACACAGTTAAATGATTTCAAGTACTGCTATATAATACTAATAATTCAATTCAACATTCATTTGCACTCTTAAATGGTTTCAAATATTGCTATGTAACTCTTACAATTCAATTTAACATCATTCACTTGTTTGCACACAGTTAAATGATTAAACAGTTCTATTTGACTCATAGATGGAACCCTAACAGTGAGAGTAGTGGCTATGAAGGGATACACCTCATTATCTCAAGCTCCAGTGCTGGAACCTCACAATCAGATTATTTAGTGACATGTCCAGGACACTCTTATTGGAGAGGAGTCTTACTGTATTCTACAGCCCCAGCTGACTGGGATTCATGACTTTACTAAAGAGGTTAATTAATTTGATCATCCCTGAATAGTATCTATGTTAATGTCAGTTTTATGAATTTGACCACAAGAAAATATATGCAAAAGAGAATAGCTAATGATAAATTTTGAACAAATGTATTACTTTTTGAACACATGATGAAAAACTTTTTTCTGAATACATCTGTCTGCATGAATATATAACTTTCTTGTGCCTAAATAAATGTGCAAATGGTTACATTTGTAAAGTTTGTTTTTTTTTTAATCCTGGAAATTTGGATTGAATTTACTGAAAACTATTGAAAATAATTTTTGTTTTATTTTCATCATGCTTTTGAGAATAATTTTCATCTATTTTCATGTGGAGAAAAATCACAGTGTTAAGCTGCTGGCATTTTACAATACAGAATCTCCCAAGTTTTTTCTTCAAAATTTATGGTTGTAAAATAAAGAAAGTGTTAATTTATAACCATCACTGTCAACAAGAAATTTGTGGATATATTTTGTTGAAAGCTAAATTACTTCCTCATCTAATCAAAGTTTAAGAAAGAGAACAAAGACAGATTTTCCTTCCTTTTTTTCTTGGAAGAATTTTAATCTTTATTGAGTCTACGAATCAATAATAGAAAAAGGCCATCTTGTTCCAAATGAAAAAATAATCTTTATATTCATTGATTCGGGTTGAAATTAAAACAATAAAAACAGCATATAGGGAAGATATTGAGATGAAATATCATAATTATGTAATGATTCTATTGTTGTTTTAACCCCAGTGTTTTGTCAGGCAGAGACTGAAACCAAAGGTTTTGATAAAGACAATAATGAGGAAGGTACTAGTCTAAAACAACAGTTGAATACTAGAAAAAAATTTTCTTCTTTAAAGACTCTAATCTTGAGAACAGCAGGATTTTTTTGTCTTGCAAACTTATTTTTCAAAAATTCCCAGAGGTAATTTTATTATTGAATCCAAAGCAATAGAAATATTTCTATAATGCAGAAAGAAAAAAATGAAATCATATTACTTATACCTTCAAATAATGACTCATCCGTTAACAAAACTCTTTTCTGCTTAAAGAGGAAATACCATTTCCTCAAACTTCCTTAAAAAACCTATTCATTGTTAGAAAAAATAGACTTTTTGCCTTTTTGTTATTATCTGCTTAACTGTTAGTTTAACACACATTTTTAAATGTTTTGTTTGTAGAAACACAACACATTGATGTTTGTGGCTAAATTCAATAATATTCTAGCCTCATGAAAAGATTTGAACCTTCTTCTTTATCTTGAAAAAGTAACTTGGACATTACTTAATTGAATTATTTCAATTCTGTTCATTATAGGAAATTAAAATCTTTGCTTTTTGTCTTTTTTAAAACATTTTATCAATTTGAAATACAAATTAAAACACCCAAATATTTTAACCATGTATCATATGTAATGTATAAGTCATTAGCCTAGTGGGTAGAGTGTTCGCCAATGGTGCGGAAGACTGGCGTTCCATTCCAGGTCGCATCATGCCAAAGACTTGAAAAATGGTACTTGATACCTCCTTGCTTAAAATTCAGCAATTTAAGGTATGTATCAAGGGTAAAGTGGAGTAATTCTGGGAAAGGAATAGTGCCCTCCTCTACACCTCAGTGTAGTAGCTATTGGTTGCCAACTTACAACAACATAAATTTGGTCACCAGGGCTGTAGACCTATATATGATTGATTTGTCATGACAATCTGATGGATTCCAGATTTAAGAAATGATTGTTTCGAAAAGACATGAATATCATTGTTAGTTTTGGGTTTCTTTTTTTTTTTTCCTTTGTGTCTTTTGGATTTTATTAGGTATACATTACTTGTTGATAACAGTTATTTCACCTATGAACCCTGCAATGGATGAAAAAACCAACATGTATTTAATGAGTGTCATATTGAATCCGTTATAATATTTATTCAAAGATTCAAACATAATTTGCTGATAGTCTGAAATAAAAATTTGTAATTTTTAGATCATTAATTGAACATTATTCAAACAAATCTTTAAAACTATTTTATGGTACTTTTTCGTTATTTATTTTATTATTAGTTTACTAAAAATTTGACATAATCCTTTGAGTACAAAATTTTGGAATTTTTAAATTCAGATTCATAATATTTTGTAGCTATTGTGACGAGGAAATATGACACCCTAATACATTTGCTGAGTTATGGGTGAAGGGGTGCGACTCTCTGACCTTCAGTGACTATAGTTGTAAGCAGAATAATGGAAAGAGAGGCTGTCTCTCTCTCCCACCCTCTCTATCAATACAAGGTGATATGGGCGTGGGAGAGCCTCACTCTCTATTAGCCATGTATATGTCAGCAGAGAAGTAAACCTTCAACCATGATTGGTACTGAGGAAGAGCCTGTCAAAAAGATCAACACGTGGTGAATTTTCAAACTACAGAAAATAAGTCAGTTGCCTTTCATTCATCACAGGGTGAAGACGCATAAAGAGTTGCCATGTAGTCGTTAAAGGATGAAGACGCATAAGGAGTCGCCTTTTGTTCATTGAAAAACCAAGAACATAATTAATACTGAGAGAACAGAAAAAACTTCTCCTTTGAATGAATTCAAACTCCGAGGTATGGTGGCCTCATCAAACGAATATCCAAAGAAAAGACTTGTCCACAAGAAAAGGAACAATAATTAATCCTGGTCTTATCTGAAATAAGACATGTATCCTTCTACCAACATGTTATGGGAACCCAAAAGCCAAAATTATAAAAAAAAGAGAACATACAATTTAAGTATATTCAACTTTATCCTGCCGCATTCATACTGAAATGATAAACTGGAGATTTGGAGCACGAGCTCTGCCATTAAATCCCATAGTCTGAAGGAAAGCGGACTGTTTCTACCATTGTCAAACTACATTCTCACCTTCTGGCATTAACAGATATTTATGCTGGCTTGTCCGGAGAAAAATATTTTATGTGTCCAGGATACGGATATTTTAGTGGAGGCTTCTCTGAGTTACAGAAAGACTTTCTCGCTCCTGACTTTTACCTGAATTGTTTTTTTTCTTTGTTTCTTTCTTTTATTCAATAAAAGAATAGTGTTATTAATCTTGTTAACCCAAACATGGCAATTCAGAATCCTTTTTGATGTGGAAGTATTGTATTTGTTGAAGATCTTGTATTTGAGAGGAAATGCTAGCCAGTTAGCTGTTTTACTTCACCTATAACTCGCCCAGTAGCTTTAAAATGTGGTTCCGCTTAGGAGTTGGTGATATCTGTGACTAAATAGTGTTCAGCAGACCACAGCCAACGTCTGTGCCCTGCGTTAACTGGTGGACTTGGTGGGAACAAACAGCACCCTGCAAGTCTGCTGGGCACATGGCGGCGTAACACTATTAACTAAAGAATTTCTGTTACATTAAACTAAGTTGTTTTTGTGATTAATTTATATATTTCTATCCTTTCATCACAGTTTTTGTCATTTGCATCTGACAGAAGGGTACTGAATCCTTTTTACCCAGTTTTTGCATTGCATGCCTTTTTGTCAACTTGCATCTTCCAAAATTCTTGTATGTCTTCTTGAGGTCACATGTTTTTAAAAATGTACTAGCCCTATCTGCTCTTTTCTTATGTTACTCTGGGAGGTGAATTCATTTGGAGTTACACCAAAGCAGTAACAACAGACTTTTATGGATTTCTACATTTCATTCACTTTTGTAAAAAGTGATATTTCTTACTAAATGGGAATACACTAGTACACTGTCAGCTTTTCAAGTGTTAAACTTTTAGAAATACCAAACAAATTTTACTCGAAAATTTAGGTAATAATGGGAAATTAAACATAAATAAAATGAATAATTTTTTTCCCTTTAGAAAAGTTTTTGATTTATGTTTCAAAGTGTTTTTATCTTATTCAATTTACTTTTAAAGAATGAAATGTCGATTTTGAGGAAAGCAGTTTTGGCAAAAAACATGTTTGCACAAATGTATTATAGTAATGTATAAACATGCAAAAATCAGATGATTATAATAAAGATCTATACTCATATATACACCTCTCTCTCTCCACTGATATGTATGAGAGAGAGAATCTTAACCTAAGATTTACAGGAAAAGGAAAAAATAAGATTTGATTCTGAAAATATTTATTTTTCAACAAAATAAAAATCTGAAATTTTCCCCTTTCAAAACAATTAACAAAAGTGTAACATGCACACACACAGATGCACATCCATGAAGAATGCACTCAGCAAAAGTTTCACCCTGATTTTTATTTATCTATTTTTTTTTTTCAAAAAATATTAATTATTCAATTTTCAAAGGTGTTCATTTTTTTAAAATCATTCTTATAAAAAACTGATGCATTCAACAAAATTTAATTCTTTCTATTTTGATGACAGCTGAAGTAACATTTAAGTTAGTTTACTTATTTCAGTAAAAGTAGTTAAACCTTTAAAAGAATTTTACTATGTAATACTTAAGACCTTTCCTTAATTCTATACTTTTTGCTAAACCATTAACTTTTAATATACATTAGATTTTTTATTAGTTTTGTCTTAGCTAAAGGCAGCATTTGTATTTCATTCAAAATATCAAATACACATATTTTTGTTGTTTATTTTTGCTTCTGTTTAAAGATATAAACATTTATTTCAAATTTATTTTGGGGTTGAAAAAAAAAATGGTTCAAAGAAGGAATATGAGTGGGGGAAAAACAATAGTTATCAAGTTTATCCTCAATATTCTTTACTCAGAAAATACTGATTCTCTTCTTTTCTTTATATACTTATTTTTGCAATTTCATTCTTATCTTTTCATCTGAAAGAAATTGAATGATTATATTATTTATTTCTTTGGAGGAGATAATTCTCACCATCAATTAAAAGAAAGATCCAAGCTCCTCAGCATGAATAATAAATGAGCTTTATTGTTAAACCCATGTGAAAATTTTCTTCTCACAATTTATTGAAATGTGATATGTTAGTGAGATGATATAGATTGTTTAAGCCTCATCCGATAAGAAAGAAGAAAATGAAGAAAATGAACAAATAACATTTTTGAGGTAGTCTTGATTTTTTTAAAGAACATCATTTGAATTGTGTTCAAATTCCTATATTTTTGCTTGAAAAAAGAAAGTTGCAACTTTTTAATATGATCCCAAAAATAAATTGGATCATTTAGTCATTTTCAAATTTCTCCAGATAAATTGTATGTTGTTGCAACTTGGAAGAAGGCTTCAGTCCAAATAATTTTGTATTACTAGACCAGTAAACTATTTTGTATGTTTTCAAGTTTAAGAAATTTTAATTCTGAACCATATTTTTGTCCCACATCTACACAATGTCCACATTTTAAAGAATCTACATTTCTAATGGTTTCAAATATATGGCATAGTGTGTCTGTGGGTGCATATATGGCATAGTGTGTCTGTGGGTGCATATATGTACAGTAGTGCCCATAGAGAAGTCCACCTATCAATTGTTTTAATAAAAAGTTAATTTCTTTCTAAAACAAAGCCACAAGAATTTTAATATTTATAATTGAACATTATACAATCACATTGGATATTATCAATCATGTCTTTTGGTTATTAAATAAATAATATTATATGATTTTTTTATACTCGAATTAATCTGAATCTCTCTAATTTTTCTCTATATTCCTGTTCTTTCTTTTTCTTTTTCTGCTTTCTTTCTTTTCTGATGATATAAGTTTTTTCCCTCTCTCTCTCTGTATGAATATTTTTATCAAGCAAGGGAGTGAGACTTTTGCTGCATATTATCCTTAGAACTTGTCAATTGCAAATTGCCTCCTGGCTATCAAGTCTTTTCTGACAGTTACAAAAAATAACCTTTTCTTGTTAATCTTTGTTTTTCATTTTGTCATTTTGAAACTGTTATTCTGACTTGCATACAAATCATGATAATTGGATTCTTCTTTTCCATTTGTCAACTGTTGTCAAAAAGTCTTTGGATTATTTTCTGTCTGCAAGAGAGATGACATTTGAGTTACTTTCATGTAAATTGATAAACTTTTAAAAATATTTTACACTTGTCTTCTCTCCTCAACCCCAACTCCAAGGTTGAGCAATCTTCTACCTGGTTAATTTCAAATAAGTGACCTTTTGTTCTGAATCAAAAAAATTAAAGCTTTCAATTAAAACTAAAGCAGATGGTCTTGTCAATTGATAATTGATAGAACTTTTGTAGAATCTGTAGAAGTATCCTTTATCTGAAGTATAATTCTGCCCCAGTGTGTTTGCTCAGAAATGTTTTCTATTAACTTTTTACAGATAAATAGAATAATTTATTATTGCTTACATGATGTCCCCTAGATGGTGATACAATCCATTCTTATAGCCAAATATCCAGGTATTTAAAGAAAAAGGAGCAAATTTTTTTCTCTTTTCAATTTGATATGCGGTGAAGAAGGATGTATGTTTTAACTTACGTGTCATATTGATAATGACACACAATTCTGCTCAGGAGACTTCTGTGCCATGATTACATTATTTCTAATATAAATTTGGACCACGTCAAGTAAATATATTTTATTTTGTATTACACAAATACACATCTTTCCTTTTTATATTCTTTGTTCTCTTATTATTTACACATAGATAGAATTTGTAACATCATAAAAGTTGTTTCGAATTTCTTCTTGAGAGGTACCTAATATTCTAAACTCAATTAACATTTTGACAATGAGATGAAAACCAAAATCTTATGTTTTTGAATTTTCTCTTTTATGTTGGTGATAAATTCCTGTCTCTCTCTCTCTCTCTCTATATATATATATATATATATATATATATATATATTTCATTAGAACATTTTTACATATCCTATGGAATAGATATGTATCAGCATCAGTGTGCATGCTAATATATGATTCAGTAAATGAAGCTCTTTGAAAATTTTTTCAGCTGTGATTCTCAGTCTCCCCACTAATAAGTGGCACAAATATGATTCTTATAAAACCTATTATTTAGTATGCTTTTAGTTGATGCAATTGTCCCTTTCAGGTAATTATGTCATACTCAGTGTTTATATTTTTCATATGTACAGTTTTAAAAAGTTAATCTATCATGAATTAATCATCCCTTAATGGTTAGAAATCAACATGTGTATGAAAAACAAGAATATTCATTCCCTTTTTACTACTGAGGGCTTTGCTATAGAAATTTTCCATAATAGATTATTTTTTAAAGAAGTTATGTTTTAAAAGTTTTTTAAATAACCATGGAAAATCTTTACTAGTTAGATTTTTGTGTTTTTGTTGTTCTCTTTAAATCGCAATGACTCTAATAAATAGTCTTTGCTTCTATTTATTCTTTTATTCATTTTCATTGTGTTAGCTTTTCAAATATATTCACTTAATAAATTTACTTTTGTTAAAGATAAAATTTCAAACTGACATCTATTTTTTGATATTGTATCAATACAAAGCCAAAATTGTAGGGAAGAAATTTAGTTGCTGTTTACAGATAAATATTTTGTCTCGTATTAACATTTTAACTTTGAAAAAAATTCCTACAGCCATTGTGGTTTCCTGTATGAAACACTTCATGATGTTATAGATTTTATAAAAACTAAATACACCAATGCAGCAATTACTTAAGGAAATAACAAAGATGATGATGAGAAGGAATCTAAGTTATTGGAAATTCAAAATTGGAATGTTTTAATTATTTTTGCTGCTTTTTGTCACAAGAGCATACAGGCTGGAAGTCTTAAAGAAAGTAATTTCTTTTTCTAATTTTCTCAATCTGAAGGCTGAAAAATATATTAGAAAAATAAATTTTGTAAAAAAATTTAAGTGATTAGTTAATTTAGAAATTTTGAAAAATTCTTAAAATTTAAATGCCATTTTACTTTTTGAAAATACAATGGCAAACTTAGCTGTAAATGAAAATTAGATTTAGCTAGTTTAAAAGCAATTAGAATATGAAATATGCTATATAATTACTTTGTAAAATGAATTTGGAAATTATGAAAAAGAAATTATTCTTCAACTATTTTGTTCTATGAGGGGCTAGGTTTATTACCTGGTGCCTGAGGTGCTTATTTTTAGAGGGATGCCGACAGGACCCAAGGCATTTTGGGGAATGCCAGACAAGTCTGGGCTATGGACCTGCACCTGAACCTACCTAAAAAACGGCTTTGTGCCATACTTGCCCATTCAATGGGGTGCACAACAAATACCTATGTTGGGTTAGATTTTCTTCTTGAGAAAAATCTGCATGTGTAAATGTCTTTTACATGACTAACAGTGGGAATGAATTGATATGATTCCTGCAAAAGTAATTTTTTATTCTCTATTCCAAAAATATTTTTGATGTTTTCATCCTCATAAAATACCATTATACTTATTTTATTGCAGTGTTACTTAAGCTGTTAACTAATTTGCTTCGTTTTTATAAAGATTTTGTCAAGATAAAATGAGTAACACAAAAACTTATTTATTTCAAAATATTTTAAAAATAACTTCACTTTAAGTCTTTGAACACCTTAATATGGCTTAACATTACAAGAGATGAGAAATTTATAAAATACCATGCTACTCAAAGCCAGGATAATGTTGTTGATGTAACCTGCACTCTATTACAACATTTGTACTGCAATCAGGAAAAGCTTCAATAATTATTCAGAAAAAGAATTATTCAAATTTAGTCTCAATATAATGTCAATGTAACATTGAAATGATTTCTTTTCAATGTTAGGTTATTGCTTGAATATTGATCTAATATTGGCTTTTGTTTCTTTTTATAGGTGAGTACCAGTTTTTATCTCAGTCTGAGCTTGTTTGGTCAGGTAAAAAAATTACTTTTTTTTCTTTTCTCTACTAACAAAGAAAAAGAATGTTTGTGTTCATTCCACTTGACTTCTAGTTTCATTTTAAGAATCTGGAAGCAGTTGGAAAATCTATTCTTCAAAGACCTAAGTGCAATTTAGGTCTTTGTAAAAATCAAGTATCACCATACCATTTGCAATCTGATCTTTTTATATATATACCATACAATAGAACCAGAGTAATAAAAATCAAGACTATGAGGGTATATTTGTGTGCATGTGTGGGTATTTATGTTTTTGTTTTCATTATAATTGTCATAAAAAGTTTTTTTAAATTTTCACAATTTTCTTACTTTGGATTTTGAATAAAGTTACTATGATTGATGTAATTATTTATTGAGATCTGACTTGATCTGCATCTTTGATCAGTTTGTGGTTAAGGAGCTACGCTTGCAGTGTCTAATTCCAAGAGACTCATTCTTTCAGGAAACACCTCCCTATTTCACTAATAGTCAGAGTTATTCTCTTATGCTTATGGCATGCCAAAAACAATTTTGTACTCTTTTCTACATGCTAAGAATTGTGCTATAGTGAGTGGGGTCCCACATTAAAAATAGTTTATCTGCTACATTCTGCCAAAATTGGAAGGCATGTAGATATCTTTAGTGACATTCTTCTGTTATGGTAGTTCATTGTGTGAAGTGTGTGTGAAAATAGATGAGAAGGTTAAATGCAAGCACCTGCAGAACTTTAGTCTACCTTTTTTCTTCAACTTTTACAAATATTCAGATTACTTACTGTTCCCTAAGATTAGCCAATTGATGTTCTCTTGTCTCCTGAAATGACAAAGAATTATTTTCAGTAGGTCCAATTCAACTTAAAACAGATGTGAAACATCCACAAGTAAAAGCATACCTTCACACAAGATGGACTTATTCTGATAATGTGAAGAAAATTATCACTCTAGCCTCTCTTACAATAAAGACATTTTCATTTCCTATAAAGACATCTTCTAAAAGGAGACTCATTCTTTCAGGTGAAAGAAACATGGATATTATTTTCATATTAAACTTTTGTTTGGCTTCTACATACACACTCACAAGAACAGAAAAAGAAAGATAATCTGGTTTAACCTGACTTTCTGTAAACTTTCTACTATTAATATAGGAAATTACTTGTTAAGTCAAAGAGATAAGCACATTCATATGGACCACTCACTAAGCAAAATTTTCAATAGAAATACAGTAAACATTAGTTACTCCAGCTCTAATAATATTTCTAAAATTATATATAACCATAAAAAGTAAAGTTGGCAACCATAGTCAAAGGTGACCCAAAGGCTCCCTTTTCAATAGCTACTACACCAAGGTGTCGGGGAGGGCACTACTCCTTTCCCAGAATTGACCCACTTTACCCTTGATCCATACCTTTTAATGCTGAGTGTTAAGCAAGATGGCATCAAGTACCATTTTTTGAATCTTTGGTATGACTCAACCTGGGATTGAACCCAGGTCTCTCAGGCAATTGACAAACTTTCTAATCGTTAGTCCAATGTTCAGTTATAATATATAACCATAATAGGAAACTATTAGATAAATCACACATGAATAATAAGAGGACACATATATTACTTAGTAATTGTAGGGAAAAAAAAGAATGCCTCATTTGTGGAAGGTGTAATTCTGAAAATGTGGTATCCCAAGCTGAGATTTTCTCCATGGAAAGAAGAAATGATGAGAAAGTCTACACAGGAATATCTGCTGTGAACTAGAAATAGAGATTATATAACAATAGACATTCATTTACTAATCTGCTACTTAGGAATCAAACTGCTCTATTGAAGTATTTTTAGAGTTTAAAAGAACACAGATTAACCCCACAAGTAAAGTGGAAACATATTAAAAAGATTTCAACAGCAAATAGCTTCAATAGTAGATATAATGTATCCCTGGAGGAAAAAATGAGCATAATTAAATACAAAGACACTAGACAGCTATTAAATAAATGAAATGAACTAATATGCAAATGCTGACAAAAAAATTGGTTTAAATTAATATGATAAGGATTATGAACAGAAATGAGCATAGTAGGAATATGAAAGCCATAATATATAAATTGGGTGAATATTAGTCTGAATACCTATTTTTTATGTAAAAACTGGTTGGAATAAAGTAACTATATAACAACATTGTAACATCAATAGAAATAATAATAATATGTAAATTAAATTGGCTAAAAAGCATGGCTGCTCTTTATTAGAAGTAACAAAAAACCTTAAATCATAAATTATTAAGAGAATTACAATAGGATCTAATAGTAATTGGGGTGGGGGTTATCGAAATATTATATTAACATAATATGATAATAACAATATATAACATTAAGAAAGAATTGAGGTAACCAGTATAGAAAAGGTAAGGAACACCCTAAGTAACCTCTTAGAAAGGGAGAATAGTCTACAATCAGAAACAGTAATTCATAACATACCCTAATGAGGTACAGCTAGAAAAATTCTTTAAGAGAAAAAGTCAAATAGGATATGAAGTTTGTGAACAAATTAGAAGACATATTAAAAATAAAAGATCAAAATAAGAAACAATTTGGAATATGACACCAAGATTAAATTTAAGACATAGAAACAGCGACTAAGTTTACCTAGGTTCACTTTGAAGTCCCATCTGCTGTTATAGGTGGTGTTTTGGGGAGTTTTATCTTTTTATTTTATTATATAAATATATATATATATATATATATATATATATATATATATATATATATATACTCTTTAAAAAAACACAATCAGTCACATTAAGATAATAAATTCATTTCCGTCTTGTTAAAAAGCATTGATATAAATCAGTGCTCTAAAGAATTAACAGGACTTCTTCAGATCAAACAAGAGAATGGATTAAAATAATTTTTTTCACAGACTAGAAAAAGATTATTTCTCCTATATAAAAGAAACCCTTTAGATTCAAGTAACAATAAGTATCAACTTATTATGGCATATAAAGGAACATCCGGTTTCATCATACTTCAAATTTAACAGAGGAAAGATTTACAGCTACAATAATACATGTCTAAACATTCAAACATTTATATATAATAAAAAAAAGCTCTTATAATCTTTTTTTGTATACTAGAGCACTTAAGACCATTACTATTGGGGATATATTAAGTAAGTGTTCTAGTTTTCAAAAAAGATTATAAAAGCTTTTAAATTCTTAGGATTTAAAATTGAAATTTCTTCTAATATTAAAATAGCTAATTTTCTAGATGTTAAACTTAACCTCTCTAACAACTCTGATTGGCCATTCCTTAAGACAAACCAATATCCCTCCTACATTAATGTAAATTCTAATCACTCAAGTTCTATAATTAAACAAGTCCTGAAAGCTGTTAACGCGAGAATAAAGAGATTATCATCAAATAAGAAAATTTTCCATGAAAGTAGTAAAATGTATATTGAAGCCCTCAAGAATTGTGGTTTTAAAAAAGAGTTTACTTATCAAGAATGATTAAACCTGATAATGATAATAATATGTATAAAAATAAAGAAACTATTGATAATTGTAATATCAAAGAAAAATGTCATAAAAATAGAAAAAGGAAAATAATATGGTTCAACAGCCCACCTTTTTGCAAATTTGATAAACATTGGAAAATATTTCTTTAAATTAATAGATGAACACTTTAATCAGTAATATATATTACATAAAATGTTTAATAGAAAAACTTTAAAAATTAGTTATTCCTGCACAAATAATTTTTTTAAAATAATTAACACTCATAATGTGGAAGTAATTAGAAAATATTATGATCAACTTGAAAATAATAATAATAATAATAATAGTAATAATAATTGTAATTGTATATATAAAATTGATTGTCCTATAACATAAAAGATAAAAAAAATTATATTTGAATTTCGTCGGTTAGATGGAAATTAAGATATAATAATTATATCTATTCTTTCTCTCATGAACATTTGTGAAATCAAACAGATTATTACATGCCATAATAAGTTGATACTTATTGTTACTTCAATTTAAGGGGTTACTTTTACAAGGTGCATACAATAAGTTTCGAGATTTTTTTAATATGGGCATTTAAAATTGTTGTAGACTCTTGAAAATTCACTATGTTATTGCTATACATCTTATGAGATGACTGACCAATTTTTATGATTTCAGGTTCAAATGAACACCTACAGCAGCAATTGGAATACACCCTACTAAAGCCTGATTGTCACAGCTGGTGAATTTCAAAAATGCAATCTGACACTTTAGAAGAAGGATATGCAATAAAATTCTGTTTTAAACTTGGAAAAATGCCACAGAAATGTATGGAATGCTTCACACTGCTTTTGGAGCATCTTGCATGAATTGAGCATCAGTTTTTGAGTGGCATAAGAGATTCAAGGAAAGAAGGGAGTCTGTGAGGGATAATGAGAGGTGTGGAAGGTGTAAGGAAATCAATACACCAGAGTTGATTGGCCAAAGGGTTAGGATGAGGGTTACTATGTTGTGGTTTTAAGGGAGTTCAGGAAGAGATTCCGTCAGAAGAGACCAGCACTCTTCAAATCAGGTCAGTGGCATTTCTACCAGAACAATACGCCAGTCCACAACTCCATCCTTCTCACAGACTATTTGACCAAGATGGGCATCAAAACAGTTTCTCACTGTCCCTATAGTCCAGATGTTGCTCCCTGTGACTTTTGGTTATTTCCTAAGCTAAGAGGCTGTCATTATGAGACAATTGAGGAGATGAAAGAGGCTGTGATGAAGGTCATTGACACGCTCAAACAAGAGGACTTTGATGGGGCCTTCCAGAAGTTGTTGGAACGGTACAACAAGTGCAGTGCAGCTGGAGGAGATTACTTCGAAGGTGACTAGAGTTTCATGTGTGTAATATCAATAAAAGTGCCCATATGAAAAAAGTCTGGAAACTTATCGTATGCACCTCATATATACTTATTTAAGTTTTTTTTTTTTTTCTAGTCTAGTTGTGAATGTGAAAAATATTCTAATCTATTTGCTTGTTTGATCTGAAGAAGTCCTGTTAATTTTTTTAGAGCATTGATTCTTGGTATTTTTTAAGAAAAAATTATTTGCTCTTGGGGATTTTACTTACATTGAGCTCTCAACCTGGATTACTTAAATTTAATATTCTATTTTTGAATATTTTATTGGTCTTGCTTAGAATTGTTCCCAACTCTGAATTTACTGGATTAAATAATATCTTATATATATATATTTTTCCCCCAAATGACAATGTTTGTGAATCTCTCTTTGCATTCTGTAAAAAGCCATCTGATGAGGCAAGCAGCATCTGTGACTTGTTGAAATAAATTTATAATGTCACAGTAACTGTATACTGAGTTTTCTTTGATTGATATCATAATATACATATATATGAGAGAGAGTATCTGGAAAATGCATGTGGCAGGAAAACTGAACATAGTAATACCTTGTGCCTTTTGGTGTCATCGGTTGACATTGATATGATCCAGTCTGCATGTGACATTGTTCGGGATTGACTGGTTTGATTCCTGTGTTGTTTTTGTTTTTTTCTGGTGTTTGAAAAAAAATAGTTATGGCAAAATTTTTCTTTTCAGGAAAACTTTATTTATGTAAGTTTATGCAAGTTGCTTTTTTAAGAAAAAAACTTCAAACACATGTTTGTGTGTTAGTTACATATCAAATGTGCTGAAATGTCATTCAGAAACCAGGGATGAACTGGCTGACATTCAACAAACTGAAATAAGAAAAAGTTTTGCAACCATTTTTGTTGGGCAATTGATGAAACATTTTAGTGATTGGTTTGTCTTGGAGTTCATGCCTGTAAATGTGAACAGGAGATTTGAAAATAAAACACGTTTTTAAAAAATTCATTCTTTTTTAAATGGGTACACCAATTTGAGGAAATACATTTGAAATTCTCCACAGTTTCTTTCAAAATTCTGACCAGGAACAAGTAATTTTTTTTTATTCAATCAAGAGAAACACTACTAGACCAGAATCATCCTGTGAAAATTCAACTTTTAAAAGATAACCTATGAAAATAACCTAACTGTTGCTCTTATCAGGTTATCCCACAAATAACATCGGACAAAATATCAAAAGTTCATGTTTAATTAGAATTTATTCATATTCCATTATTATGAATTACTTGCTTCCACTGATTCACAAGATCCATTATCTTGTTTAGTAAAAGTCTTTTAGTTCAGAGGAAAAGAATATATATATATGTATTTATTTTGTATTTTAGTTTTTTGCCACCATTATTCAATAGTTTCTGCTTTGCTTTATGTACATTTTTTATCATCAGTCACTAATTTGTCCAGAAATGGACACTAGAAAAGTGCAGAAAAGTGCAGATGTTTGTTTTATGGTTGGTTTCTTTCAAATCTTGTGGAACACATTTTCTAAATTTATACATCTTTTGTTGCAGATGATAGTGAATGATTAAATGGCTTGAATTCAGTTTGGTGTAACTACTTTAACCATAACTATTTTTGTTGAGTTTAAACAAAAACAAGTTATTGACCTGTTCATGATGTATCGTTTAAGCTCAAATCACTTTTTCTAAATATTTCAAATCATCTTCAGTGCCCAGTTGGCTGGGACTGTATAATACACTGACTGCATCTCTCCAGAGGAGTAAGACCCCTCCTAATGCGTGTCTTTGATATGACACTAAACAGTTTGAAGGTGTAAGTTCAATTGGTGGTATAATGTAACTTTTGGGAAACATTCTATTCATTCTCAGCACTAAAGAAAAAAACACCTTCAAATCAATTTTTCAAAACATATCTGGTGAGACAATAATCAAAGTTACTGAGGAATAATTGTATTTAGTATAATAAATAAAAACCATTGTGTTGCTTAACCTGTTTCATTACAAATAACACTTTTAAGATGAGAAATAATTTTTTTTTTTTTGTGGCTACACTAATACTTTTGACAGGTAGTAGAAATATAAGTATATATAGACTTTTTATATATATATTTATATGTATATATTCATAAGTATATATAAATATATATATACTTATTGTTACGTCTGCAGGTGTCGAAACATCATAACTTACAGAAGATTTAATCCCAAGACGAATATTGTGGGTGTGTATGTGTGTAACACATTGATGACAGACCTAGTAGTGGAAAAATGAATAGACTACTCACAGTTTGACTTGACGAGAACATTTATTTACAAAGGACAAACACATTTGGATGGTACAAAATACATCTATCAATATGGGTTTTGCTGTGTGTCACATCTCTCTCGGGAAGAGGAATTTTATTCCACATTTGTTTCCCGAATTTAAAGTCATCCTTCGTTTGCGCTGCCACCCATAATCTTGTGCTGTTCTCGCATATTCACACGAGAACTTAAACTGTAGGGGTCAAAAGGGAGGAGGTAACTCCACCTGAAACAGTCCCTTTGACTGTTATATCATTCTAACACTTATGAAAATAGTTTCTACATGGCCAAGAGCAAGTTTACCAAGGTTTCACCAAATAGATTTTTTCAGGATTGAAAAAATCTATTTGGTGAAACCTTGGTAGACTCGCTCTTGGCCATGTCGGAATTATTTTCTGTGAAGGTAATGTACCTGGGCATTCAAAGCGCGCACGAATGTGTCTGGCTTGTAGAGCGAAAACCGATATGGCTGCCTCGAGCATATTTGACAAGGGGAGATCTCGAACCAGCGAGAGGTAATTTGCACGTATGCAAATTCTTACGAGATCTCACGAACATACAAATATGCACGGTAACGGCTGAACGGGGAACTTGTTCTGAGTGCATTTGCCCGACGAACATGTTACAACTCAAAGAAGGAAAGAAAGAAGGAAGGAAGGAAGGAAGGCGAGAACCAGAAGGAGAGAGAGAGAAAGAAGGAAGGAGGGAGAACGAGGGAGAAGGCGAGAGAGAAGAAACAGCTAACGAGAGAGAGGGAGAAAGCGCTCAACTCAATACGCCCTGAAACTAACAACAGTGTCCTCTCTTGAATTAATACAAGAATCAGTTTCCTGTTGCCTTTTATGCCCGCTCTTGACAACATTAATATTAGCTCTATCTCTTGTATTGAGGACTTTATCATGTTTTAGCTTAGGTAATTCTGTTGGTGTTTTTTCTTTTGACAAGACATACATGTTACTTGATTATTTTCAAGTAGAACGTGTGTTTTTCATCTTTTCTTTTCTTTTTTTACAAAATTTTTTTCCCAGATATCAGTTTGTAGAATTTGCAAATTGTACAATCTGGGGTTTTTTTCACACCAAGAGAATTATAGATTAGATATAAAGATTAAAATATATATATATACTTATATATGTAAGTATATATATATATATATATATAGAGAGAGAGAGATAGATACACTTATATATATGTCTATGCATATGAGTATATATATATATATATATATATATATATATATGATTAAACTGTATAGCCTTTTTTTGTCTACATATTTTTGTTTTGATCCTTTCAAGTCGCCTTATGGATGTTATAATATCCGGCTGGAATTGATTAATAAACCAAAATTGGATCCAAAGTACTTTCAGACCCATCTTAGGTTATCACCAGGGTGTGTGTATATTGCAAAAGCTATGCAACCTTTTCAACTACATTACAACTTTGTAAGAATTAAGCATTTAATGTTTATATGAGTGTGATGTTGTAGTGTTTGTTTTTAAATTTTGTTCTATAAATAGCAACAGTCGCTAAAAACATTTGGGTACATTCGTATTCAATTGAAAATTTGTTTTATTTTGGTTAGGATTTTTTTTTCTAAAGTGTAGGGCTTCAAGAATCTGTAATCTTTGTTTGCTATTTTGTTGCTCTAATATTGTTGTGTTATCAGTAAGAATTTTCTGAAATTTAATTGTAGGGCAGGAATTTTTTTTTATGTCAGTAAAAATCATGTTGAGTCACCTTGACTAAGTAGTTAAAATTAAACCAATGTATATCCTTTTATTTTCAGAGATACAATTTCCTAAAGGACATTTAAATTGATATATAACATTTGTTTGTTTTTTTGCAAAACTCTAATTAAGAGGGAGGAATCATTGTTAATAACCAAGTTAGAGGTTTTAAATTTATTAAAGTATCTGATAAGTTTTATTTTTTATTTGGATCAGTGGGGAGTAAGTTTCTTTGAATCAACATTTTTAAAATAATTTCATCTAATTTACAATTGTAGTACATATTTTTATGGTAAAAAAAAATTGATAAATGCTTGTTTATTTGGTGGAGTGTGGCAGTGTTTATTTTTTTTAACATTTAATTTGTTCATCTATAATGTAGTTAGGGAACCAATTTCAGCTGGATATTATAACATCCATACAGTGACTTAAAAGGATCAAAATAAAAATATCTAAACAAAAGATGTCTACACTGTTGAAATCTGAGTTATCTAACCTGCTAGCTGTAAATTCATAGTTATGTCCTTTGTCTTCTAGTAGTAAACGTACTTGTAATAAAAGTATTGATGCTCTGTTGTTGATATAAAGTTGTAAAGAAAACATTGGTAGCTGAAAGCTATTTTATTTCATGCAACAATGATAAAATATTGTTCGACTTACATTGAAGCACATTTGAAAGAAGAATGACTTCATTCATGAAGATCAAGAATTATAAACTAAATGTATACCAGATTTACAAATATTGAAACTTTAATTGATCTACTAAAAGAACAGGATCTGGCAGTATTTTTGTCATTACCACAGAACATACATTAGACATTTGTCAATAGCAGATATTGTCAGTGCTGAAGGATTGAAATTAATTACGAACAAATTGGATGAAATATATTTACAAGACCCAAACACAAGTGGGAATTTTTACTCTTACAAAAGAGATATTGGTGTAAATATAAATGACTTTCTAGTGTATTACGAATTTTTGTATTGAAAATTACCAAAATTTGGTATGAAACTTCCTGATGGGGTGCTGGCTTTTTTTGTGTTAAATGCAGTAAACTTGTCTGAGGAAAATGAAGAATTAACAAGGACCCACATGTTCAATGAAAGAGACATTTAAAAAAAGTGTTTTCTGGCATATTATCACTGGAACACAAAAATGTTCCTGTTCTGAAAGAAGTAGAAACAATAAATTTTTGTTGTTACAAGGATGTCAATGAAAAAAAATCTTATGGAAGAGGAAATGGAGTGAATTTCTCCTGTAAACAAGGTAGGCTAAAATGCTTTTTTAAATGTAATTCTGCTAAACATTTTGCACATGACTGTACTTGTTTAAGAAATAATATTGACAGTATGATAATGTACTGCTTTTGATGTAATTCTGCTCAACATTTGGTATATGACTATACTGGTTTGAGAAACAATATTAACACTGTCATGGAATCAGATCAGGTACATTTTACCTTGTTGAATGTGGATGTCTTATTGAAATATTATAAATGACTCCAATATAAAACTGTCTAAGCTTATGAGAGAAACACTTGGTATAGCGGTGTTGGATTAAACCTGTTCTCCGACAGTTGCCAGAAAAACTGGTTTGATATTTTTTTTTGACATGTTAAATGAATGAGATAAGCATTTGATAAAAACTGCTAAGTCTAACTGGACATTTTGTTTTAGTGATGGAGTGGAAGTAAAGGCCATTAAATCAGTTAAATTTCCAGTAACTATAGTGAATATAAAAGGGGTTAGAGTGTGTATTGAGGCTGACATAGTAAAAAATGATTTACCTTTATTATTGAGCCATAAATCTATGAAAACTGCTAGAATGCTGTTAGATTTTTAAAATAACACTTGTAGAATTCTATGCAGATATATAAAATTACAAAATATGACATCTTCCATTGACTAATGTGCTTTTGGAGGTTGATAGACTGTCAAATATTGTGGTACACTATGAGGCCTTTAAAAAAATTAGAGAAAAGAAGGAAGGCTGAGTAATTACATAGGTGATTTGCTCATGCATCAAAAGAGAAATTGATCTTGTTGGTTAGAAGTAGTATGGCATTTAAAGATAAGGAGTTCCTGAATCTTACCCGAGATGTTTGTGATGACACTGTATGCCTTGATTTAAAGGAACATGGATATTAACCAATCCTGGATTCTACACTTAATTGACACATTCACTAGGTACTCTGCTACTAAGTTGATTAAAAGTCATAGAAATGAAGAATTTGTGACAAGTAACACTGTCTATTATAAAAGACAAAGCTGTTAGGGATAGCATGGCCCTGCTTAAAGTATTGGGTAAGGAAGGTCAGTGTGTACTGATCAGACATGGTGAAGCATTTTACAGGATTCATCCATGTCACTTAATAAAGCCAAACAAAGAATTGGGAAGTCTGTTGAAATTGCCATGTCTTAAGATAAGGATATGTAGAGTGAAATTAGACAAAGAAAATAAAACACGTGTGCTTCTTGAAAAGAAGAATAGAAGATTAATTTTATTTTACAGAAAGGAGAGTTACACAAAACAACTGCTTGGGTTATCTAACTTGATTTACCTCTTTTTAACACCTCCGTATGCTCTCATATTAATACTTGTAATCATTTCCATACATATGAGAGCACAATTCAAAAAGAGTTTAAAGTCCAAATAAAATCTCTTTGAATCTCTCTAGCTTTAATTTTGTCATGGGTTTTGTCATTATGTCAGCAATCATATCTGTGGTTGGACAATAGATTATCTCTATTTTCTTCTTGCGTAATGCATCTCTGATGAAATGATATTTTATATCGAAATGTTTACACCTCTGTCTATTTACAGGGTCCTTAGAGCGATTGCATCTTGGTTATCTCCAAGTATTTTTGCAGGTTCATATCTCTGTTGAGGGCCCATTCCATTTAATAGCTGAATTAGATATAAACTCTCTTGTGTTGTTTTAGCTAGAGCCATGTACTCAGATTCACAGGTGGACAGTGCAACTGTAGGTTGCTTCTTTGACTTCCATGAGATAGGTGAGCTTTCTTTGTTTAAATAAAAACAAAATCCTGTTGTACTACGTCGATATCTCTGATCAGATGCCCAATCTGCGTCGCTGTAAGCTAAGATCCCTAACCCTTCACTTTTCTGGTAATGCAGTTCGTAATGGGATGTACCTCTTAAATACTTTAGGATACGTTTTGCTGCTACCCAATGCCGTTGATGTGGCTCTGATAGATACTGTGATAATTTACCTACAGCATAACTCAAATCTGGTCTAGTACATGTCATTAGGTAGATTAGGCTACCAATAATTTCACGGTATTTTCTTGAATCAACCAGGTCACTATTGTTACTGAGATCCATTTTTAGTTCACATGGTGTTGCTCTTGGTTTGCAGTTTGACATATTAAATCTTTCCAACACCCTTCCTATGTATTTGTTTTGGTTCATTTTAATACATCCTTGTTTTATGTGAAAATCTGTCCCAATGAAATGGTTGAGTTTTCCTAGATCTTTCATTTTAAATTCTGACATCAACATTTTCTTGACATTACTAAGGGAGATAACTTTGTCAGCTGCTAGGATTAAATCGTCAACCCAGGATACGATTAATAATCTCTCATTTTATTTCATATAGACACAGTGGTCTGCTGGATTTTGTATAAAATCATTCCGGATGATGCATTGATGTAACATTTTGTTTCAGTTTCTGCTTGATTGCTTCAGCCCATATAAAGATTTGTTTAGCCTATAGATTAATTCATATGTTTTAAATTCTTCAGGCTGCACCACAAAAATCTCATAGTCAATTGGTGCATGCAAATACACCATTTTTACATCCATCTGGTGGACAATCAGATCATATTGCACAACCATTTGCATCAAGATGCCTATTGAGCTGATGTTTGCAGTAGGAGAGAAGGTTTCTCCATAGTCTATACCCTTTTCCTGGCTGAATCCTCGAGCAACGAATCTTGTTTTATATCTTTTGGATCCATCAGGGTTTTCCTTGGTTGTGTAGACCCGTTTACTACCTACTGTCTTTTTGCCTTCAGGTAAATTTGTCAATTCAAAAACATTATTTTCCTTTAGGGATTCCAGTTCTTCAACCCAGCAGTGTGCATCTGAGGAGTCTATTGCTTCTCTATAGGTTCTTTATAACAATAGTCAAAGTTAATCAATGCATGATCACTATCATCCTCAGAATTTGTAATGTAGTCATTTAGGTACTCAGGAGGTTTTCTTTCCCTTCTGGGGTAATGTCGAAGCTTACTATCTTCCTCGGTCTGTGCATTTTCCTGTGTTTCTGTTGTCTTAATTTGTGGGTCTGGAGTTGTAGCTGATGTGTTGTTTTGTACATACTTCTTTTGGGGGAAGTAATCATCATCATCATCATCAGTTGAATAGGTCTGAGTCAGCTGATTTGTCACATTGCTAATAAATTTTATTAGCCTGTGTTTGAGAACTCTGTTATCCTCAGGATAAAAAACTAAATATGCAGAACTGTTTCTGTCATACCCAACGAATATCCCTTTTTCACATTTTGGATCTAGCTTCTTCTTTAAATTTTTGTATGCATAACATGTTGACCTGAAGATATTCATCTTTGATAGATCAGGCTTCCTTCCTGTTATCATATAGTAGGGAGTTTGTTTTAGACGGTTGTTAAAACATCTGTATCTGATTACTGCTGCTGTCATGACAGCATAGGTCTATAAACTTTTAGGCAAGTTGTTTTCAATGACCATGCATCTAGCCATTTCAAATAGGGTTCACCAATTTCTTTCTGTGGTTCCATTTTGGTGTGGTGAATAAGGCACAGAAGTTTTGTGTTGAATACTATTATCACAGAGTAATCTCTGAAAATCATTCGACTTGAATTCTGATCCGTTATCAGATCTTAGGGATTTTATTCTTCCATGGGGGGCCGTCTCAGTGATAAATTTCTTTGTGGCAGATACAGTGTCTTTCTTTGTTTTTAAAAAATACACAAATATTGCACTTGGAAAATCATCAGTGAATGTAATTGCATATCTGTGTCCATTTATGTCTGCTGCTTCTATAGGGCCAGCTAAGTCAGTGTATATTAATTCAAAGGTAGATGTTGCACGTCAGTCAGGTTGTCTATTTCTGCTCTGAGAAAATTTTCCCTGGATACAGATTTCACAGTTCTTATTTAGAGTACCTATTTTTTCTTTAATTTTCATTCCTTTAACCACATTTGGCAATTTTCTAATGTCAGTGTAGTTGCAATGACCAAGTATCCTATGCCAAGTATTTATATCGTAGCAGCCCTGGCAACTATCTTCTGACTTGTTCGTTGTAGACATTAAATAATATAGCCTGTTGTGGACGAATATATTAAATTTTGTTCCATTTTTATGAATCAGCTCATTCTTGTTTTTTTTAAACGTTATAGCCACCCTGTTTGCCATGGCAGACTTGACAGAAAATATATCCTGTGGGTAGGAGGGTATAATGCCCTTTTTAAGGTGACTGACTCCATGTTTCCATTTGCATTCACCAGGCATATCTCAGCGTCACCTTGTTTTAAAGTGACCCCATTTGTCTTAGTACTGTCAGCCAGTTCTATAAAATGGTTATCAGGTTGGAATGAGTCATCAAAATTTTTGAATCTCTCAATATCCCTTATAATGTGTGAGGTAGCCCCCGTATCAACTATAATTCTCTTGCTTTCAATGGTTCTCTGTGGTCGGTCATTTATTTTAAAAACAAATGAACTATCTTCTTCTGCTCCGGCTTTCATGGTATTTCGCTTTTTATAGCGACATGACTCCCTCACATGGGTCTGTCTTTTGCAGTAGTTACACCACTTTATATTTTTCTTGAAATTTTTTTAGCATATTTTTTTGCTACATACCCTTTTCCATTACACTTAAAATTCAAACCTGTTAAACTCCGCTTAAAAATTGACCTTGTGTCATATCCTGCCCGAGCGGAGGGGTTGGTAAATAGGATTACACTTAAAATATGAAACTTCGTTACTCATTTTTGAAAATGAATTGGTTAATTTCATAACATTGTCATCATTTGAGTTTTGATGATATTTATCCGTATCCTCGAAACTTCGAAGTTGTGTTTTGAATTTGGAGAACGTTAGCTCCTTACTGCTATGAGTCCCATATATTGAAAAAGCATTAAATGTTCTCGGTAGTCCTTTTAGAACCATGGCGATTATTAAACCATCGCTTAATGTTTCTCCTGCATTTCTTAATGCAGCTACTGTTGTTTCTGTTGTAATAATATAGTCGGTAACACCTTCATTCTGTTCCTTTTTTAGTAACATTAATTCAGTATATAAAGAAATAATTCTCCGCTAAGGTTTTTACCTAAAATGGTGTCCTTTGAATTTAACGTGTGAAGGTATGCTAAGAACTTAGTTTCCCAAATTTCATATTTGGTTTCATGTCCGTCAAATAACAACCTGCTCCACCGACTTCCATTATCTCTTCTGCTGGGCCCATAACCTGTTGAAGTTGCCATGTCTTAAGAAAAGGATATGTAGAGCGAAATTAGACGAAGAAAATAAAACACGTGTGCTTCTTTAAAAGGAGAATAGAAGATTAATTTTATTTTACAGAAAGGAGAGTTACACAAAACAACCACTTGGGTTATTTAACTTGATTTACCTCTTTCTCTTGCGGAAAAGTCCAAGGAAGGAAGAAAATAAAACTGCCTAAAATGAGATAAACAAAGTCTTAGAAGAAGATGAAGGACAATATAATAAAAGTCTTCATATCATCAAGGAGGAATTGAAAGACAACAGTAAAAAAAAAAAACAAGTAGAGGCGAAGTTGCGGAATATAAAATGCAAGAAAGTGATGAGTGGAAAACAGGAAAGATTATGAGCGCACAGCCTAAATTGACTGGAAAATATAGTCATTGGCTGAATATAGAACCAGCAGCAGAAAATGAAAATCCAGTCTGTATCAATTGGGATCATGTTGATCAGTGGAGAGAACCTCAAATAACATGTAGTTTTACTTACGTCTGAACAAGAACAAGCAAAAGAGGTGACTGATGCAAAGAAAAGAGAAATAGAAAATATGAAAATTCATGGAGTATATGAATGTGTGCCTGATATGAAGTCAGAAATACATATCAACAAGATGGATTATAACTGAGAAATTCAAAGATAAAAGGAAGATAATGAAGGCCCAGCTTGTTGCCCGTGGTTATGAAGTGGATTCACATAACCTGAAGACTGATTCTCCAACATGCAGCCATGAAGCTATGCATATTGTAATGTTATCCAGAGTCAGGAGTATGGAAATTGAAAAGATGTATTTATGGATTAAATGATACACTGCACTCATGGTATAAAAGAGTTCTTCATGAATTAACTAACCTAAAAGGAATAGTGAGTGCATATCACTGTTTCTTTGGCATGATGTATCTGGTAATTGATGGGTATTCTGGCAATGTACATAGATGACTTTGTATTTTGTGGAAATGATTTCAGAAAAATCTGATTGAAAAATTGAAAAGAATATTCAAAGTTGGAATGCATGAAAGTGGAACATTTAAAATTTGGTTGGTTGGTTTGGTTGGGTTTTTTATGGCATATCAAACTTTGTAGGTTATTTAATGCCATATCCATTTTTATACAAATAATCTGTTCTATTTCAAACAATTCAGTTTAGCATGAGTACAAAGTTTCATTGTCAAAAACATTTCTATATCAGTCTATTCGGTTTATTCAGTTTTAATTCAGCCAATCAGTTTAGTATAAGTATCGATTTTGTTGACACACAGTTAAATGTCAAAACAGTTCTATATTAAACAATTCAGTTAAGTGTAAGTACAGTTTCAATGTCAAAAACAGTTCCATTTAAAGCAATTCAGTTTAGCATAAGTACACAGTTTAATTGTCAAAAAGATTTCTTTTCAAGCTATTCAGTTTAGTCAAACAGTTCAGCTTAGCATAAGTACGCAGTTTAGTTCTATTTAATCCATAGATAGGGCCCTATCAGGTGCTATTACTGCAGACCTGAGTGGACCTGAGAGCAATGGCAATGAAGGGGTACTCTGCATTCCCCAAAGCCCCAGCATCACTGGAACCTCACCATCAGATTGTTTTGTGTCATATCCAGGACACTAGTTGGGGAGTCTTACCCCTCTGCAGAGGTGCAGTCAGTGTATTCTACAGCCCCAGCCGACTGGGCAATACACAGAGTTAATGTCAAAACAGTTTTATTTCAGATAATTTCGTTTAGCATAAGTACACAGTTTAGATGTCAAATCAGTTCTATTTCAAGCAATTCAGTTTAGCATAAGTACGCAGTTTAAATGTCAAAACAGTTTTGTTTTAAACAATTCAGTTTAGCATAAATACACAGTTTAAATACAAAAACACTAAACTCAAGAAACCACAATTTAGTTTGATTTAACCCATAGGTGCTACCACTCTGGGCCAGAGTGGACCTTGGAGCGATGGTAATGAAAGGGTACTCTGCATTCCCCAATGTTCCAGCTATTCTGGAACCTCACCATCAGATTGTTTAGTGTCATATCCAAGACACTTGTTGGGTGAGGGGTCTTACTACTCTGCAGAGAAGCAGTTGGTGTATACTACAGCCCAAGCCGACTGGGCAATTAAGTTTTGGGGATTGGGTAGGTGTTAGGCAATCAAAAGATGGGATTACTATTGACCAAAATCTATATGTTTCATCTATATCCCCAATAGATATAAAAAAAAAAGAAAGTCTTTGAGAAAAAATGATGAACTGAGCCAAGAGGAGAAGATAGAATTAATAACGGACTAGTCAAATGATGTGGGTATCCACTCAGATATGATGTGTGTCAGATGAATAATACTAGAAAGTTTCCAAAAGTAAGATTACTCATCGAGGCTAACGAAGTACTAAAAAAATTGAAATCAAGGACAGGTTCCATAACCTTTCCTCAACTGGGAAGACATTCAGATTTGATTATTGTTTGCTATGCAGATGCAACCTCTGCTAGCTTGGAAGATGGATTTTCACAGGGTTGTTTTATAATTTTTGTTTGTGGCATGATGAACAGAATAGCTTTTATATGCTGGCCATCAAAAAACTTGACTGAGTAACAAAAAGTCCATTAGCCTCAGAGACTCTTGCATTCAGTGAAGCAGCAGATGCTCGAGTATTAATAGCTGCCATGCTGCAAAAGACATTCAGGCTGCCTTAAGTCCTTTGTAAAACAGATGATGCGGCTCTGGTAGAGACCTTTAACTCATCAAATCTGGTAAGTGATCAACGTCTGAGAATTGATTTGGCTATTAATGTTATTATATATCTATATCTATATATATGTGTTTGTGTGTATATATATATATATATATATATATATATATACTTACTGGCCCATTGGCATAATGATTAGAGTGTTCACCAATGGCCTGGCAGACTGGTGTTCAATCCAAGGTCAAGTCTTACCAGACTCAAAAAATGGTACTTGATAACTCCTTGTTTAACATTCAGTACTATAATGTATGAATCAAGGGTAAATGGAGCAATCCAAATAAAGGATTAGTGCCCTCCCCTACACCTCGATGTAGTAGCTATTTAAAAGGGAGCCTTTGGATTGCCCTCAACTATGGTCAGCCCACTTACGTACAACTACATATATTAAGATAAATATATTTATATATTATTTTATCATATTGTATTAATTTAGTGGGCTATTGCAATGCAAAATAATGATTATTTGAGTCTAATTAATTTCAAAGTAAATCTTCATTTACTTTGAAATTAATTAGACTCAAATAATTGTTATTTCACATTGCAATTAGCCATCTGATTTAATTCAATACAATAAAATAAAATAATTTGTGCAATACTTCAAGCAAATTACAAAATACTTTTATACTTATATATGTATATTAGCAGGAATATCTGTCATTGACTCGGTTCAGAAAGTGCTTTCAAAAATTGTACTCTAATTTATAGAAGTTACTGCTTCAATGTTATTGAATGTTTTGGAGTGGAATATCTGCAAGTTCTTATTGCCAGGCTTCAACCAAAAAATTATAATATAGTCTAATATATTACTGAATTCAATACTCATTTATCCTAATAAAAATATTGTTAACAATCATGTAGATTATAAATCTATATCTATTCTTGTAACCAAAAAGAATGGGATACCAGTTTTGTGTAAAAGAAGTGCTTAGATAGAATCTAATTCTTTATCTCAATATTTTGGTTTATAAATTGAAGCAGCCATCACATAGACTGTGGCTTTTGCATGTAATAGGCAAGTAAATAAAAGCTTGAGAAAAATCATAACGACACACATATTGTAATGTTTATTCAAGAATCACTTTAAACACTAACAATTAAAGATATATTATCATAGTAATGTTACATCTTCATGATAACTATTTATGATATTCACAAACTTTATATCAAGGACATGGCTGCATAAATATAACAATATATTTTTAAAAATACAGAAAGTAAAGCAATTAGAAAAGAAAAAATGAGAAATAATCAAAACTTTGAAACCTCATGATTTTTCAAATCAGTTAACATTTGTAATAATTGATTTAGCATTTTTTTTCAGTTGCCAATATTCGAATTGGTATACACTCCCAGATAAAGATCCTGACTTCCAGTAAACATCAGCAATATGATTTTCATTTCATTAAAATCGGATATATTTGAATTTCAACCGAAGGTGCTTGCCCTCTTTAAACCCTCCTAATCGAACTGGAAAGTAAATTTCATGTAGTTTACTGTCTTTCTTGTAAAATTTTACATAAGAATACATAATTTGTTTTCATGTATCTTCTGTTCCCTTTTGTCCTATTGATATACATATTCTTCTAGGAGAATAGCTTTGGCAATAACCTACAAAAGTTGATATGCCATTAAACAAAGAAACCAACCAACCAATATTGATGTACTGATACACCCACTGATATTAAGCTTTATTATATAGATATATATACTCATATATATTTATATGTATATATACTCATATTTACAAACATTTACATGTACGATCATTTATTTACATATAAATATACATACATACTCATATACATACACATATATATACATATATACTCATATAGACACACATACATTAAAATCGGAGGTATTTGAATTTTGACCGAGGGAGTTTGCTCCTTTAAACCTCCCTAATCAAACTGGAAAGTAAATTTCGTGTAGCTCATTGTCTTTCTCGTAAAATTCTACATTTGGATACATACTTTGTTTTCATATATCTTCCATGAAAACTAGATGTATTTGCACTTTGAAAGAGGCTCTGCACTGTTATAAACCTCATTAGGAGAGTTAGATATCATTTTAAGATGGTGAAATTTTGGAAATCGACTTTACTTAGTATCTAGTAGTTATGTTTTTATTTTCATCAAAATCAGAGGTATCTAAATTTTCACCGTAAACATTTGCACCCTTTAAACCCCACTAATTGAACTAGAAAGTAGATTTCATGTAGTTCATTGTCTTTTTTGTAAAATTTCACATAAGAATAAATACTTCGTTTTTATGTACCAACTTTTCCCTTTTGTCCTATGTATACACAGATAGATGTTCAGCTTTATTATATATATATATATATATATATATATATATATATATATATTATTCGGTCCAGTTAAACCAGAATTGGGACTAATTCCATCAGGACAAGAAAACCATTCAAAAGTGAACATTTAAATTTTCCTGGTAAAGAGCTCAATGTAACTGATATTACAGAGCAATAATTTCTTTAAGATAAAACAAAACTGGTCACATTAGGATTATAAGTTCAGATCTGAAGAAGTCCTGTTAATTTTTTTCGTATTTTTGATTTATATCAAAAACACATAACAGGATGGAAATAAACTTATAATCCTAATGTGACCGATTTTGTTTTTTCTTAAAGAAATATATATATATATATATATATAGGTGTGTATATATATATATAGATAGATAGATTGATAAATAGATGTTACAACAGTTTATGGTTGTCACTATCTCACTTGGTAGGTTAGTGGTAGACCAAATGCAGTATGATTTGCCAAGTACTTAATATATGTGATAGAACTATTATGTAATAATGATGATGATAATAATAATAAACAGATATATATTAATTTTTATGTATATGTAATAACGTGGATGCTTATCTGTGATCACTGGTCTCATGCTGCTCATTCCACAGCAATCATCAGGCAGAAAAAGCTTATGATTGCTGTGGTATGACATGCAGATAAGCATCCATGTTATATATATATATATATATATATATATATATATATATATATATACTCTACGATGTATAACCAAAATCTGATGGGTCTACTTCATGATAATAACACCAATGAACAGATATCCCCACAAACTGTTTTAAATATTACTAACAACTTTAACAAATTTTACAAAATTTAATCTCACATGTGGATAAATCTTGGTCTTCATTAATCCTATTACCATAATCCCCCAAATCTGCTCCCCATAATATTGCTGAACTATTAAGTACTATCAGAATCAAGAATTTCTAGATTACTACTTAACAAATTAACTGACATTCATATGAACAACAAGTATTTAGCTAGTTTAGATATCAAATCCCGATATGCTAGCATACCTGTTGATAGATGCATTGAACGTCTACATAATCACCTTCAAAAATCTAATCTCTACCTATCTCTAAACTATTTAAAATTTGTATCTTATGCACTTCTCATTTTACTTCCAATACAACAACATGTTTTATAAACAAAAATTTGGTTTACCTATGGGATCTCTACTTGGTGGAGTTCTTGCATGCATTCATCTTAAATTTCTAGAACCTTGTCCTTTTAAATATAATATCCCCAATACTATCTGTTACTTTGGATACATTGACGACATCCTATTTATTTATCCACAAGATCTTGATTTACATTGCATCACTGACTGATTGAATAATGTAGAATATTCTATCAAGTTCAGATATGAACTTGAATCTAACAACTCTCTATCTTTTCTGGGTATCTTACTTATTAGGAATATTAACAAACTAGAAATCAATGTTTACCGTAAACCCACCGGTAAAAACGACCACATACACTTTTATTCACACCACAATAATAATATCAAAAGAGGGGTCATCATAGGTTTTTATCTCAGAGCCCTACTAGCCATATAGAAAACTCCTTTCTTAACCTTCTATATCCCAAATCTTTTATACACTTTTGATAAATGTAAAGCCTTTAAAATCCACAATAAGAGTCAACCTCAAATTAATGCCAACTTACCCTCCTATAAAACTAGTCCCCCCGCTACACACATTTATTAGTTTGGGTCCAAGTCCAGCTAGGCTCATCAGACCCACATTCCATTTTGCCTACTCTTCATTGAACTGAGTTGTCACTGAGAGGAATTGATTTTATGACTTGTTCAGGAGATTTGTGCAAGACTGTTTTAATAACCTCTTTAACTGCAGGCAGAATCAGTTCTTCTTCAATAGTGTGGGGCTTGCCAGCTTTCGCTATTAGCAAAGAAATGTTGTAAGAAGCCTTCAGACCGTCATCTAAATTTTTCGATGAGGAAGTAAACATATTCATTTTTTTTTCTTCAAAAATTGATCTTGAAGAGAATGAAAGAACGCCGGTGTTTTACCAGATTTATCTTGATGAATCTTTTGTAAATGTTTGAGAAGCCTAGACAGCTTCATTGCTTCATTAGAAAAGTTTTTCTCACAAACCAAGCACATGAGTTGTTGTGGATTGGTCGGTGATTGTATAAATCCATACTTCAAGTACTCCACAGAGTATTGCCTACACTTCTTTTTCGATGCTCCTGGGGTTGCCATGTATGTATGCTGCCCTCATCAAATGTTAATAAACATCTTGCTTAGACAGCCAGAATAAACTTGGACTCATGCATAAAGGAACACTAACTAATTCCAAAATTATGAAAGAGAAATTTATTCCAACGTGAGACAGGTAAATTTCTAAAAGAAAAAAGAAAAACAAAGGAGTTTTCACTGTAACAAAGGGGAAGAAATAAGTAGAAATTTCAGGGAAGAAAGAGAAAGGCAAAGAAGAAAGAGAGGAAGGGAGGGAAAGTAAGGTGATCGTAACAAGTAGAATTTTAGTTTACTACTAAGTAATAAAGCAGGTAAAAGCGAGACAAGTAGCATGACAAATAGGAATAATTTTCTGATAATATTTAAATTGAAGGCAACAAGTAGGAAGTAAACATAGTGAGATAAGGCAAATGAAACATACCAGAGTCATGTTGAAGGGGTGACTGAAGCGAGAAGGAAAGAATGCATGTTGTCGGGAAGAAAAATGTCTGGTGGAATGGTTGAAAGTCCCTCCGAGAAGAATAAGTCTCGTAGCTTTCGCGATGCCGAGAGTTTGGGATTAATCAATTAATAAAGAGAGGATAAACTCCCAACAGCAGAGCTTAAGGCAACCCGAATGAGAAATTAAGAAGGGGAGAAGAAATGAGAAATAAAAGTAATGGAGTTAAAAAGGGGCAGAAAGTTTAATGTTGCAGCAAGAAAACGGGAAGTAAACAAAGGGTAAAGTGACCAGGGAAAAATTGTCCCTTACGAAGAGAGTTCTGGATACAGACATGATACGTACATCTAGTTGCAGTGACTGGAGGACGCTTAATTAAATCGCCCCATTTTTCCGGCCTTTCTACCAACACCAACATCACATTTTACTGTAATTACTCCAACGCCCCCTTCACAATTTCAATGCGCCCATCTGACTGTTTACTCACTAGCGCCCCTCTGAAAGTTCATATCGCCCCCCCCCCTCGGGGGGCAGTACCGCCCACTTTGAAAACCACTAGGCTAACTGAAAGCCACCATAACCAACATCTCTGAAACACATGAATACATGGAATTTTTGTTTTTCTCTCACATTTTTCCTTCCAGTATGTCAGAGCCAGCAACAATATATAACTAAGCCTTTAACCTAACCACATCAGCTAGTTCACATGTAATATCCTTTTCTTACCGACCCATGGACCACAAACACATATGGTGGATTGTCAACTTCTTAAACCAGCAATGGTATATCTACACCAATGAGCATGCCGTATAGTAACCTCATCAAGTGTCTTCAACAAGTGCCACATATTTGACCACTTACTCCTTTCGCGTGGACACATTTAACTCACATTGAGCCCTCATTTACGGTCCTACTCATAAATTACACTCAATGATCTTATCTACGTTCACACTCGAGCAAATGCCAGTTCTTTCAGCACCAACAACTGTAATCACATTGAATTTCAATTATGGCCCTATTTGCAACCAATTCTTGCATGTCCATCGACAAACTACAAACGTAAAATCAGAACTAATACAGGTCCACGTTCAGAACGCTGACCTTTTCTTCCCACTACCACAGCAAAACAGGAATCACAAGTAAATACGTTCTGATCACCAACAGCTACATCTTACAAGCATCAAACAAATATATGGATCGGAACTGGAGGTCTATTCCTCGAACTCTGAACAAGGATACCTAAGTTTTGCCTAATGGACACTTACACTGTATATTTGTCTCGTATATTCCTTTTTGTTAATCTGTTTGTCTTTTATCACTAAAACAACGAATTGTACATGTTCTCGTCCAAACAAGGCTTTCCTCTTCTCCTCTCTCTTTGTTTCATCACTAGCATTGCAAGGATTATAGCACAAAACCAGAGTATTACAATTTTTTCCAAGTAGGTTATAGTTGCAATGCTATTAAACTGGCATTATTTAACAATCATCTCACTTGTTATCATATCCATAGAAACAACAATCATTAAAAACAGTGAAACTTTACACCGGAAATGGACAATGATCATACTGATAAATCTTATAACAATACCCCCCTCCAGCATCATACTCATTTCTTTTTCATGATTTTAAACCTACATCAACATATAGATCTATTTCTATGCTGAAGGTCATCAATCTGTGTTTGCTAACATTTTTTCAAGGTTTGACGGAGTTTGTCAATGAAGTTTGATAAATATTTGTAATATTAAGTAAAATGTTAATATTCATAACACGTTAACCATTTTATACTTATGAAAAGGGTTTTAAAAAAATTTGTTTAGCGTGTGATAAAAAATTATTTTTAAAACATTATTTTTTGAAATACAAGTGTCTGTCTAGATCAGCAAATGACTTAAGAATTTGATCAAGGTTGTTCTATTTGACTGGAGAAACAAAAAATGCTACTTTTTTTCTACTTTTTAAGAAGGTTTTGCTTAGTTTTTATCATTGGAAATTTTTTAGCTGAACAAATCAAAGACTTGTAATATTGTATGATGGAAACAAAAAAAACATGAGGAAAGGGTGAGAAAGTGTTACTCTCCTTATATCTCCCCCGCCCTGCCAAATGGTAAGTCAACTGATTGAAAGATAAACATCAATATTGTGATTTGGCAGTTTTTAGTTATCAGATGCCAAGTGCAAGTCTGGCAAGGTCATGAAAATATGAGTGCCATCAGACGAAAGGTAGTATTAGCTGATAACTCAGTATCAGCCAGATGAGATATATATTTCCAAAGGTTTGCTCTTGCTTGATCTTTTTGCCCCTTTATAGAGTAAGGCCGAGAGTTCTGGCTTCGTTTCAATGTCACGAGATAACAGGAATCCCCCCATCACTCACCACTATTTCACCTCTTCCCTCATTCCCTAAGAGAATGGGAATAGGCATAGCATCTGCTCTACAATCTTAGAGGCTGTTAAAATTTAAAAAATAGAACATGTTGGTCATGCAACTTTGCCTTAAAAAAGTGAATAAAGCATATTGAAAGTGCTTGAAGCAGCAGACTCTGTGGTCAGAGGTTCAATACATTGGTCATATGAAACAAGGCAAATATTCAATTTGATATATTTTTGGCCCATTGTTGGGATAAGATTATGAATGCATTGTTACAACATGTCAACTCCCATATAGTGGTCATATACTATTAAAATAAAATGATCTAACTCATCACAAAACCACAAGAGAGAGGCAACCAAGGAAAATCCAAGTTACTATATTAATAATGAGCAGACTAACAAATTTTGTTGACTCGTGTTAATTGATCTAATTCAAGAATAATAATTAATAAATATCTACACTGACAGACATAACACTACAATTTCTAAGTACATCATCAATGACATTCCATTAATAAGTGAGGATTTTGATGAAATATGATAAAAATAATTTCTGTTGGATATTCAATTATGGGGTGGAATATAAGTCATCACACAAATGCAGCATGGGTTCATAGAATGTGTGTTTCTGATAGATGAAAATAAAAAGGTGGTAATAAAAATGACCCATCGAACAGATACCAACATTCTAAAGGTGGGATGAAATCTAACTTACTATCAGGTGCAGGTACTGTAAATAACTTGAGGCCTGTGTATCAGACAAAGTAAAGCTTAGTAAATAATATCAAGAGCTAGGTTTCAGATAAGTCCAAAATTTGGAATTTCTAATGAGGGTTAAAATTGACACCTTCCCACTTGTCAATAAATGAGAGGGTAGAAACAATCACATCACTGTATTTTCTTTTGTCAAGTCTTAGAAAGGATTGACATATATTACACTTATTAGACTTATCAACTTTTTACAGAAGAATGAGAAACCATACTCTCCAAATTATTCAGACTATCTTCCTTATCTTTGTTATTTCAATCAGTAAGTTTGAGCCTGTGAGCTCCTTGATCTTATTTCACATACAGTAATCTTCTAATCTTTTTTCAAGATTGCTGGATGTTGTGTTCATTTGAGGAAAGTCAGAGAGCACACTGGCTAAAATATACTGATCAAGACAACAAAAGTGGGAATAATCTGTATGATTCATTCAATAATAACAATAGTTTTCTCTAAAACTTCAGAAAACTTATTTTATGATTCGTTTATTGTGACTTATTATGACAACTACCTGAGTCAAAGTGTTTAATGATGTGTGACAAAAAGAAATAATAAAATGAAGCAAAACTAGCAATAAAATAATACTGAAAATGTTTCATCTAAGAAAGAATTTTTTTTTGGCATAAATGGATTAATACAATCATTTTGTGACCAATAAACAAGGTAAGTTAAAAAGAAAAAAATGACTGAAAAGAAAGAAACACTTAATGATTGTTGCTAATTCCAAGTGTAAATTTATTTAGTCTGTCATCTAACGTTAATAGAAAAAAATCCAGTCCAAATTTCTTTCTCTACATGTTTTTTAAAAATGGAGCTGGTATCAACTGTTTCCTTTGAATTTCTACAAATACTTATTTCCATTAACAATAGTTTGAAATAACATCCCTAGCATCTTGTTTTTAAAATGCACCAGCTAATGAATTATTTGTGGTAAAAACAATAAATATAAAGATGCCAGTCTGAAAGAACCATTGAAAATAGTGCATCTCCAAAAACATTATAATAAAAAAATAACAAACAGTGTTTATGTAATCATTTACCCTATTTATCAATCACTTTTGGCAACAGACATAAAAGAAAAAAAATATCTGTAGGAGTACAATTTCAAATTTACTTTAAATATCATACTTCAATATTTGTAAAAATATTTCTTATCTTTTAAATTTTGTAACATGGAATATGTTTTAAAGTAAGTTCATGAATATTTATAAAGAGAGTTATAATGTATGTGTATATTATATATATACTGACTTATGTAACACTTTATATAGCAAAAATTTATTCCCCTGACCTACAATTACTGATATAAAAAAGCTCACAAAAATTACTAAAAAACATTCATTTCTATAATTTTCCATTCATTTAAGAATTTTTAGGAAAATTTCTCATATTTGGTTCTGGCCTAACCCCATTATAAAAAATGGCTAAATTTATCATATTTGGTTCTGGCCCAACCCCACAATAAAAAATGGCCAAATCTGTGGCGCTCTTGGAAAAAACAAAAAATCATATTTGTATGATTGTAGTTAATTTTAGGATATCTACAGTCTAGTACAAAACAATGCTTAACAAATATTTTTGGTTATGCTAAGATAATTGTGCATTTCCTACCAAGTTTCAAGCTCAGGCTAAAAGTGAAGATTTTGAATGTTGATTTTCAAGACAAGCAAGCTCCCTGCTACTTATGTAATTGATACAACAAACTTTTTACTAATAATTTAGTCTTGTAATATATTAAAAGGCTGGTCTTATTAAATATTCAGTGTGTGTGTCTGAATGAAAAAGATGAACAAAAACTTCTTACCCATAACAGGGTAATGAAAACAGAAATAAGAAATTCAATCTAATTCCATCTGCAGAGATCCAACCCCTATCCCACTTTCCTATACCCAACATTACCAAACTATCTGTATTATCATCACCCTACAGAGCTGTCATTTTACATTGATTCATCTTGCTACCTTGGCAGACCAAGAAATAAAAATGATTAAGAAAAAGGAGCTGCATGTAATTTTAGAAAGAAGTCCAGGTATCTTTTGATTTTTTTTTACCTCATCTTTTATTTTATCCTTAAATGCAGTTTAATGACTTTGGCCAAACAAACATGACTGATTCAAGGAGAACAAGTCACAAAAATCTTTGTTGAGGCAGAGATGATGCTGGAAGAAGGCAGCTGTAAGAATAGACTGTTTTTGGTAAAAAAAATATCTGCAAACAAAAAACAATTACCCAAACACACCATTTATAAAAAATTAATTAAAGGTGTAAGTAATAAAATATCTCATTTCCATTAGAAAAGGAAAGCAAAGATTAGATGTATTGGGTTGGCTAAAAAACACCTCCAAAACTTGTTCTGTTAAGCATTAAATGCTAATAGGAGAAGTTTAACTAATTTCATTCAAAAAGTTTGCTTTTGATTTTATTGTGACAGTTGTCATATCATCAATGCATTTTAAAGAAAGAAATGTACAAATAGTAGGATTTTTGTTTATTGATAATTACACTAAAAACTGAAAATGAGCAATATTTTTGGCATGTGTTGTTTTTTTTAATTAAAAGGAAAAATGCAACTCAAATGTATTAAAGATTTGTGCAATTTATAAAGAAAGTAAAGTGTGAATAACTGAAACTGGCAAAAAAGTGTTTTGTATTGGAGATTTTTTTACTGAATCCCACAGTTGAGTAGACCAACTGAAGTTGACAGCAATCAAGAAAGTTATCACTTGAGAATAATTAAGGCTATATGATTCAAAGGATAGTCAACATTCTCAAAATATTCAAAAAGTGTTGAAAATCATTTGCACCAGCAAATGATGTTAGCCACTTGGATGCATAACTTCCACATAAGGAAAAAAGGAAAAGCCAAAAAACAAAAAAAGATTGATTTATTTCTGTGTGCAATTAACTACTTAATAATGGAAATACCCTTTTTTAAATAAATTGTGATGGGAATTGAAAATTGAATACTTTACAACAATGTGAAAAACAAGAGACTCACTTGTGATGCTCTATATTTATATATTGAGATTTGAGAGGAGATCTCTATCAGGAGGACTTTGTGGAAAACCAAATGAGTGGCTTGAACGAATTAGACCAATGATGCTGTGAAAAATAATTGATCTTGAAATTTTCCTTTAGGTTAATTCCAAGTATCTTGAACTGCTCAAAAAACATAACATAAGTAGATGAGCTAAAAAGATAAAATAAAATAAATTACCTAAAGATTTTGTTAACATATTGGGCTAGATATCTTATTCAGACTGTAGAACTTTTCAAGATTTAGATTGTATTCTCATCTTAAGATTCCCAAACTTCATTGTTCAGATGTTTTCTTAAGATGAAGGTTAATAATTTGTTAGGATATTTTTGTTATAAGACTGATAATCAGGTTTCAATTTAGAATGAATTTTCAACGGATTTTTTTAAATTAAAAAAACCCTTAAATTCTATGCTCTATATTGCTCATATTTAAACTTTTAACAACATTAGTTTCTTAAAGCAAAGCTGCAAAAATTTGACAATTTGACTGATTTGGAAACTGAATAAGATATACAACTTTCGGGGGAAAAGATTAAAATGTTTTCATTATCTAAGATCAAATTGCTTGACCTCAACCTAACAACACTAATAAAGAAAAAGAAAATTTAATATTGTTTCTTTTAGGCTTCAGTACTTTAAAATTATGGATGTTGTTTTTGTTGAGGGCTAACAAAAGAGCTCACAGTGTTTACATGTTATGATCATCCTAGTTCTTAAAGATCAAAGTTAGTTTAACTCTAAATCCAATTTGTGATCATTAATTCTTTCAAGATGATGATAATGACTGCAATGATTCTCATCAGTGCAGATTGTAAAGAAGTCTGTGGTAAATGCAATGCGGAAAATAGAGCTGAATTCCTGGTGCATGAAAGTGGAAGAATGATGATTTGAAAAGCACCTTTAATTCCTTCTTTCCAACTAAGAAAAAACATTTTTTTAAAAAGTGAAAGTTTTCTTTTGCTTTTGTTGACTTTTTATTTGTTGTTTCCTTTACTGGATAGATGAACAAGAAAAGGTTGAAATAGAGGCAAAGGAAAAGATGAAGAGAAAAAAAGATAAAATGACAAAAGAAAATATTAAAACTTTATTTTAGTCACTAAAAATTGTTGTTCTCCATTATTTCATTATCCCAATGATTTTAATTAACTTAGATATTTATTAAAACTTTGTTGGTCACAATTGTTTCATTCAGCCTTAGATAAATACCTTTATTCCCACAAAAATATCAGCAACAAAGATCAATTCTAATATTCCATAAGTTTAAGAAAACCTGGAATTTTACATGAAGCGACACAAGCATTATAATTTTAAAGTGGTTTAGTGTTATTAAATTTCTAAAAGTGACTAGCAAAATACATCAATACCAACCAAAAAGAATTATCTATAATTACTTCATATTATTAAAATTGATTCAATAAAACATACTACTAATACAAACAATTATTTTATTAATTGGGAAATATGAATTAATAATGATCTATTACAACTGTATGATTATAATTGTTTAAGATTTGTAAGACAATTTTCAGGTTTTTCATGAAAATTAACACACTAGTACTAATTTATTATAATTATGTGATGAGAATTCCAAATGACTGTAAGAAAAAAAGTTCAGAGTTGGAGCCCCCAAAAGTACAAGACTGTTTATATTTTTAACTGAAGCCTTTCATTTTAATGAAGAGTTCAATTCATTTGCTACTTCAAAGATTTACACAATAAAGAAAATGCAAAATCCAATTCATTTAAGCAAGCATTTTTTAACTAATGAAATTACTTTAAAGATTGTATTGTTTTGGTGATTTGAAGAGAAGTGAATAATGCAATTTAATACTGTTCATTTTCTAATACTATTTAATACTGTGTTAATTTTCTCTTGAAACTTCTAGTGAATTAGAATATTTGAGATAAATTAGTTTGTGCTTTAATGAGCAATGGAATTAATGTCCAATATTAAGAATGATGATTTTTGGAAGATTAATTCTTAGACACAGACAAATGCCATCAATAGAAAAGTATGCTCAAAATAATGAATTTCACCAAGAGCATCTACATTCAAGGAATGTCTTTTTTAGGAAACAAAGACATTTTGAAGATGAGTGATAGCAAACATTTTTTATCTATTTAAAAGCAATCATTAGAACTTACTGATTAACTTCTAAAAATTATCTGGAGATAAATAGTTCTGATTGAGTTGAATATTGAGGAAAGAATTTCCATTGCAGATTGTCAAAACTGATGTTTGTAATGAGAATAAAGAATATTTTGACTGACAAACCACACATTGTTGTTGTTCTCCATTTCTTAGCAGAAATTAGAGGGTTTTTTTTTTTCAACTTTAAGGCTGGTAAAGCATTCATCATCAGTCTCTCAACATGTGAGTTGCTGGAAGGGTATGAGAACAAAAGAGATGCTCTCCTTCAGTTTATTCTGTTGGTAGCTGACAAGAGAAGATCTGGGAAGGTCATCTTCATTCAGTCTTTAACATTGTTAGACTAGCTTTTGTATTGTCACCCATATTTTTGACCTTCTTTCACATTGCCTTGAAGGACTGTTTTGAGAATGAATTGTGCCGGATTTTCTCATCAGATAGCTGACAGACAATTTACAAGTGTCTTGACCAAGCTCATTGCATATTCATTCTTCTTGTGTCCTCTGTATAGGATGTGGAGCAGCTTTCTCAGGCATTTGGTTTCAAAAGCCTTGATTTTTCAGCCCAGTTGGCTGGGGCTGTAGAATGCACCGACAACATCTCTGCAGAGGGATAAGACCCCTCCTCTCAATATATGGATATGACACTGAACTATTGGGGCAATGTGGAGTACCCAATTCATTGCCATTGCTCCCAAGTTCACTCTTACCAGGACTGGTAGCACCTGACCAAATTTGGCATTACAATCCTCTTGAACAATCAATATTGATTTCTTTAGGACTTTCATTATAATGGAAGCATGAAACTACTCATTTTCATTATCATTATAGCTTGAGGTTGGATGATAGTAATGTTGTGTGATATGGCAGAAATATAAAGATGGGTTTATTGGAGATGGGCATAGAGCTGATAACAGTGCTGGTGACTTATTTCCATACTATGAATGCCACTCCATACTGATGTTTCCTTTCATCTCCCAAGAACCAAATCTTGTGACTTTCACCTGTTGATATTTTTCCAAATCCCATCTTATAATATCTAAATGATATTATTTTAGATCATTTGTAAGCCCCTAAGTCCTGCTGCTAGTGTAGAAGGTGAAAATCTTACATGTTCCAAATCTCTGTTAGCAAGCTGATGGTGTTTTTGAAGTTGTTTTTCAATGCAGTTGTCAAATTATCATGCCCATCGTGAAGTGATCCACTGGGATGCATGACCATTATTGATCCAGGTCTTGACCAACCTGATAAAAATTAGGTCCGACTCAACAAACAAAAATATATTTCAGTATGTCATTAAATATGAGAAAATATTGGCTTGCTAAGTACAATTGATTTCTTATTCTAAAATTCATCTATGATTAACTCTCAAGAGGAAAGGAATTGATTCTATTGTCTATAATTGTTAGGGACCACTATTATTATATATATTGGTTTGCAAACCAGATGCATAAGTTGGACAGTACAGATTTCAACATTACAAAGTTTTCTTTACCTCGAAAAAATGTTATGGAAATTTGCTTTTCTTTTACTATGGAATACACCTGAGGACTTGATCAAGCAAAATGTTGTGCTAACAACATCAAGTATATAATGAAGGAGTCCATTTGTCTAAACAATATTTGGCAAGGAATTGAAGTTAAGAATAAAGCAACATTTCAGAGCTTTAACAATCTGTTTACCAATTCTAACCTTGACTGGAAGCCAAAAAAAAAGTGATTAAAAGACAGACAAAATTTGCTTTTCTCTAAGAACTTGTGGAGCAGAACTTGTCAGACTTAATGCTTTGCAAATAAACAGGAAATTCTTTTTTTGATTACAATTACACCTGATACTATTAGCTATGGGGTTGGATGGAACTTCTATATAGAGTTATTAGTACTCACCTTACAAGCTAGATTCAGCCAAGTAAGTGTAGGACCCCTCAGTTTGACCAACTGTAACAGTGAAAATCTAAAAAAAATGAATTCTAACACAATAATGCCCCAAGTTTTATGTCTCTTTTGACCCAGTGGAGAGTGTGCTTAAATGAAATTCAATGTAATCTATGCAATTGATAGGTCAATATTTCACAACCATGGACCAAAACATGAAAGTCAATTATAGATATTTGGTATCAGAGGTTTTACAAAAACAAATTAGGCCTTTAATCCAAAATGTTTTGCTCATTGTTGGAACCTTCCAATATTTTGATAATTTTTTCTTTTCCTTACCTCCACATTAAAATCATTTTTATTTATTGAACCTGAGAGAATTTTACTTACAATAGTAAAAAATGTTCCAAATACTTTGATAAAAATATCACTGAGAGAGAGAGAGAGAGAGAGAGAGAGAGTGTGTGTGTGTGTGTGTGTGAGTGATGGATAGACAATGAAATGTGAGTATATATTCTGATGACAGTCTGAAATGTGCAAATAGTATAAATGTAAAAGTTTTTGAAATATAATTTTAAAAAACATGAATTAGATATTTTAAAAATCACCTTTCAATCTGAATTTTAGTGTGATAAAAATGTCAGTTGAACAAATGCCCTAGTATATTTATGACTTAAGTTGTTCTGGATTAATTCATGAGTAAAGTTAGATTATTTTAGATGAAATTAGATGCAGTTAGAATAAGAAATTATAGGAAAGTCTGATACTGTGTTAGAATATTAAGAGAGTATTGAATGATAAGGATGATGATAATGGGAACAAGAATTTGGTTATACAAATTACACATTTTCCTTCTTTAGTTAATGAAATATCAGCTTTTGTGAGTTACTTAATTCCTAAGTCCTCATAGAACTAGAACAGCAATATTACTGTTAAACATATATATATATATAGATAGATAGATAGTGCATTGGCACAATGGTTAGAGTGTTTGCCAGTGTCTCAGGAGACCAAAGTTCAATCCCAGGTTGAGTCATGTCAAAGACTCTAAAAATTGTACTTGATTTAAGACTGAGCATTTAAAGGTACCAGTGGAGCAATCCAGGGAAATAAGTAGCACCTTCCACTCCCGTTTAGTGCAGTAGCTATTAAAAAGGGAGCCTTAAGGTCGCCCTCAACTACATTCATCCAACGTATTCAACTATATGTATAAATGTATGACTATATATATGTACATAAATGTTTATGTAAATGTTTAAATATATTGGTTTAACCTCAACTACCCCTTTGAGGAGACTTACAATGCACCTTTCTGATACAAGTTCCATAGCACAGCATTTAAAAAAACATTCATGCCCAACAACAGAAGTACGGAAAATTCCCACCAAAAACACAACAATATGAGAACATCAAAATAACAAACAAAAACTGCAGATTCTTGAAGCACTACATATTAGAAACATGCAACCCAAACTTAACAGAATTAATTTTCAAACCAGTGCTAATGTACTTAAATGTCTTTAGCTATTGACACTATCTATAGAACAATTTTAAAAGTAAATGCTACACACTGCAATGGTCCAGATGCTCTTCTTCTTACAAAGTAGTAATGTACTTACAAAAGTTACATCACTTTTGTAATACATCCTCCCCTGATGATGACAAAATGTGTCTTTATTATTTTATCAAACAAGTATATATATGTAAGTTATATATATATATATATATATATATAACTGTTGGTTGTCACTAAATCACTTTGTGGGTTTGTGTTGAACCAAGTTAAATATGATATCGAGAGTGCTCAATATTTAGGATAGCGCTATTATATAATGATAATAATAAATAAATATATATATATATTAGATATATAGATATTTCATGGAATTAAAAAGATATATATATCTAATATATATATATATATATATATATATAGACTGGGCCACTGGCCTAATGAGTAGAGTGTATGCCAATGGTCAGGGAGACTGGGGTTCACTCCCAGGTCGAGTTATACCAAAGACTCAAAAAATGGTACTTGATGCCACCTTGCTTAACTCTCAGCATTATAAGGTAAGTATCAAGGGTAAAGTGTAGCAATCCAGGGAATGCATATTAGTTGTCTGAATTTCTGAGACAAAGCTTTTTTTTTATCATAAAGGGTTTTCAGACTATTGCCTTCATCTTTATTGTTATTTCCATAACGTTTCGGCCGATATGTCCTCTGACCTTCTTCAGGTGTTTGTCGAACTCAGTAACCTACACGGAACTTTGAACTACTTCCTTTATTGAATCCATGGGGGTCGTCTGTTCTGATTCCATTTGTCATAACCAGGTACAAGTATTCCTGTATTAATATCCGTGCTACCAGCGCGACATGATGATTGCTACTTGCCTGCAGTCAGGATTGAACCTGCAACCTCCAGATGATTGTTTCCTTAGAAGCTTAGGGAACCAACGCCTCTAACTATTATGCTATGTATCCTGCTGGACAGTTTAGAGTGAATTTTTGGGACTTATGATTTCGTATAGATTTTCTTCTAAATATGCTAAGGTTAGAGTGCCATGTTGGTGCCATCTTCGTTCCCCTAGGTGTTCCTAAGGTCTGGACGTAATTTACATTATTGAACTGGAAAGAGTTATTATTTAGAATTAGTTCTATAGTATCTGTGATAAATTTTCTATTAAATCTTGGGTGTAATGTTTCTGGGTATTTATCTATCCAAAATGAGATGGCTTGTTTTCCTAATTCATGGAAGACATTACTGTACAGGTTTGTTGTATCAAATGTAAGTATGAGTGTGTTGGCATCAATTTTTTGTGGTATGGATTTTAAAAATGGATGTTACCTCTAATATAGCTTTTTATCTTGTTTAGTAATGGTTATAGTAAAATATCTATTAGTTTGCTGATTCTGTTTGTGGGTCATGATGGGCCTGCTTCTCTGAGTCTAAATTTGAGGTCACTAGGGTTTGGAATTTCTATGTAGTCAATATTTTGTGTTTCTACAGCTTTTTTATTTCTTCAGATTAGTGAATTTTTGGTAGTCTGTAAAAGTTGCTAGTTTTTTGGATGTAATTTGATAAGAAATCTTTCTTTTTTAGTTAGTGTTTTATTGTGTGTTTTACAGAATTTTGTAATTTTTTATATGATATTATTGTCTATGTTTGTATCAATTAATTTATAGTTTGTTTCATCTGTTAGTATTTCTTTGATTTTTGTTCTGTTATATGTTTTATCTAAGATGACTATGGCGCTTCTTTTATTATTATATTTTTGTTTTCCTGTATATTTTTAAGGCTTGTTTTTGTTTGTATTGTTTTTTTCTTTTAGGTTAATATTCCATAGTTTTTGAAAGAATGTGCTTAGTTCACTTTTGTTTTTATCTGGGAAGAATTTGGTCTTATTTTTTACTAGGGAGTCATTTGTATCTTTTTTATTGTTGAATTTTTCTATTAGTTTAAATTTTCTTTCAAATTGTTTGAGGGTTTTTTTTTTAGTTCCCCTGTGTTGCTTTTTGGAGTGGGGCAAAATTTTAGACCTAGTTTGAGTAAGTTTATTTGATCTTTATTCAATTTGTATGTTGGCAAATTTATAATTTTGGATTTGTTGTTAGTTTTGTTTTTTATACTGGTTTTTTTTTGTTCGGTTTGCGTTATTTAAAAAATGATTTCTGCTTTTGTTCCCTAAAAAATGATTTTTGTTTGTATTGTCTAAAAAAAAGTTTCTTGTGTTGTTTACAGAAGGGGTTTCTTACCTTGTTTTCTTCCCTGGAATAGTTTTTGTGTTTTTTGTTATATTGTTTTTTGTAGTAGGTGTTACTTTGCTTTGTGTTTGTGAATATGTATAGTAGTTGGGCCAATTTTTTTTGTATGTAATAGTATATAAAGGGATTTTAAAAATGTTTGTTTTTGCCTGGAAAGTATTTTTTTACTAGGTGGTTGTCGATCCTCGGGTGTTTAGACCAATTTATGTGTTTGGTGGTATTTGAGGGGATTAATTCTTCTTTTGTATGTGTTTGTTTTTGTGTGGTCATTATGTCTGTGGTTGTAGTTCTCTGGTTTTGGTTTGTTGTGTGTATGTGTTGTTGAAGTTTTTGGGGTTGTTATCAAAAACTTACATTAAAACAAATTAACAAAACAAAACTTTTTTTCTTTCTGTTTGGAATCTACAGACCTGAATTATTCTGGTTTGTCTTTCCTCGAGATAGCAACTAAATGAATTGGCAACTTCTAGTATGCTTGTTTCAACTCAAAATTCTCCAGGCCTGCATCTCTCAAAACTACCTGCTTCTTTGCTTGACCAATCAAAAAAATACTTCTATCACAAACAATTTCAGTTACATCTTCTCCCGTTGGTAGTTTATCAAGGAAAGAGGAGGTGCCTGTGGTGTAGTTGTTATCGTTGTAGGAAATGGACACAGCGACACGAGTTCAAATCCTGGACAAGACTGATTGCATTTCACATAGCACTAATACCCTTGGGAAAGGTATGAATCCAATTATTCTGCCTCCAGCTATGGGTAAATAGTAGGACAGAGGGGTTGGTAAATAGTATCAAGGAAAGAGGATGAAATTTTACTTCATTCTCCCACTTCCAAAAAAAACTTGACTCTTCCCTCCCCAGAATAACATAAACCCTTCCCTAATTCTTTCTTATCAACTCCCAAAAATCTATCTCCACTTTCAAAACAAAAAAATCTTTAATGAAACCTGATACATTTGACTTTAAATCCCTCCCAACTTTTCCTGCTAAAACTATACTCACCTCCACTCTCCTCACATGCTTTTAAATAGAAAAACTCAGAAAACAGTCTCAGACTTGAAGTTCATGAAGATGAAATAAAGCCCAAACGAAATATCACATCTAAATCTGACTTAAGTTTTTGATTTATCCAACTTTCCATCTATTTCTATTATACTGTCAGATTCCCTACAAATCTATCTTTTCAACATATATACATATATCTTTATCTTTCATATATACATATACATATAATTCATTTATATATCTTCATAACTATAAAGTCTATATATATATATATATGTGTGTGTGTGTGAATACATATGTATCACTATATATACAGTTCATTTATATATATATATTTATATATATGAAATATACATATAGCTCCCATATATATATATATATATATATATATATATATATATATATATATATATATATATTTGCATATTGACCTTTGACAGGCCGGTTAGTTTGTGCATTTCAGAACAGTATATTCAACTGTGTCTTAAGGTAAGCAAAACCAGCGTAAATGCCTCATGAATTGTGTAGGTGGGACACCTGAAGGAAGAGTGTATGGACATCTGAAAAATATATAACAATAGAAGTTTTCAACCCCAGACAGTTAATCAGGGAGAGCAGTCAGTCAGTTGTCAGCAGAGTCATGGTGTTTTGGATGCTAGCCTGGGGAGTCAGTAGTCTCTGGGTATCAGTCTCCTGTGAAAGAAGCTAGAAGAAGCAAGGCTCTCTTGAAATGTATCTCCACCTGGTGTAAATCCTTGCAGTTTCCTGACTCCCTCATAAGTGTTATTGTTTCTTTCTGCCCCAGTATTCAACAATACATACATACATACATACACACCTTAGCAATTGTTTTGCTATAAAAAGTAACATGATGTTGATATTAGTATAAAGAAAAACTTAATTTACCTATTTAAGTTCTTGTGTTTCAAAATTTATATAAATAGTTACTGTATTTCCTGTTAAAAGAGCAAAGGATACCCAGAGTCTATTTTCTGGGTCTTTTTCACATTATTGCTCTTGATTTTGTTAATAGAAAGAAAATATGAACCTTCTACATTCAGTGTTATAGTTAGAATTTCATGCCATATCTGTTGGCAACTTTTAAGCTTTTGGTGTGGAAGATTATCTTTTTCAACCTTCCAAATAGTGCCTTGAAATATTGCATTAAATATCCTGACTTTTGTCAATGCTTGAACACTGATCCCTGATACTGGTTAGAAATAGGCATCTCTTACATCCATCTGCCACACCTAAGAAAATAGTTGTTCTATAACCAAAAGACACATTTTGATATATTTTCATTTTTAGATCTGTTGTAGTGGCTTGTATAGTTGCATATTATTTTTTTAGCATGCTATACATTCATATGTGTATACACCTGTGTGGGTATGAATAAAACACTTTTTCAAGTTTTTTCTTGTTACTCTTTTATAAACAGAAAACTGTCACTACTCGGCAAAAATATTTCTCTATCAGTATCAGCATGAAGACCTTTTTGCTTTTCCCGCTGAATCTAATTTATTTAGTTAGGGTGCAGACACCCAAGCCTTTTTATTTCAATAATTTTTCAACTATTAAAATCCCACACTTGTCCCAAAACAATCAATTTTCTCTGTATATTAGAATCATGCCCACTGGCTTACACACATCTTATTCAATTTCTTGGACTGTTTCTTGTATAAAGTTCTTAAATGATTCATTCTTCCATCATCATTCAAACAAGTATTCTTAATAACGGGAAAATATATTGAATGAAGGAAGTCACGTAAATTTGTCAAAATAATAAAAAGTATTTATAGGTGATCAGAGTGGAAAATAGCTTTATGAGGAAGCAAATGCTTTAGTAAGCAATATTTTGCTATTAAAGCTTTCAATATATATTTTAAAAAATTACTAGATATGCTTGTTTTCTAAGTATATACTTACATGGTGCATTCAATAAGTTTCCAGACTTTTTTTATACAGGCATTTAAAATTGTTGTAGACTTTTGAAAATTCACTATGCTATTCCAATTTTTATGATTTCAGGTTCAAATCAACAGCTACAACAGGAATTGGAATACACGTTACTAAAGCCTGATTGTCACTGCTGCTGAATTTCAAAAATGCAATCTGGATGTGAGGACACTTTAGAAAAATGATATGCAATAAAATTCTGTTTTAAACTTGGAAAAAATGCCACAGAAATGTATGGAATGCTTCAGACTGCTTTTGGAACATCTTGCATGAATTGAGCATCAGTTTTTGAGCGGCATAAGAGATTCAAGGAAAGCAAGGAGAGATGATGAGAGATGTGGGAGGAGTAAGGAAGTCAATGCACCAGAGTTGATTGGTCAAAGGGTTAGGGTTAGGGTTACTATGTTGAGGTTTTTAGGGAGTTCAGGAAGAGATTCCGAGGGAAGAGGCTAGCACTCTTCAAATTGGGTCAGTGGCATTTCCACCAGGACAATGCACCAGTCTACAACTCCATCCTTGTCACAGACTATTTGACCAAGATGGGCATCAAGACAGTTCCTCACCGTCCCTATAGTCCAGACGTTGCTCCCTGTGACTTTTGGTTATTTCCTAAGCTGAGAGGCTGTCATTATGAGACAATTGAGGAGATGAAAGAGGCTGTGATGAAGGTCACTGACACGCTCAAACAAGAGGACTTCGATGGGGCCTTCCAGAAGTTGTTGTAATGGTACAACAAGTGCATTGCAGCCAGAGGAGACAATTTCAAAGGTGACTAGAGTTTCATGTGTGTAATATCAATAAAAGTGCCCATACGAAAAAAAGTCTGGAAACTTATTTAATGATCCTCGTATGTATATATTATGTATAGTAAAAATGTTCTTATATCAGCAGAAGGCTATGACACTCAGTTTCATCATTTGTTTCTGTTAATCATGGTGGAAGTGCTGGGTGACACAATTGAATACCATGTACTCCTAGGAAGTTCTGAGAAATACTTTTACTAAAACATTAGAATAAAAACAACAAAATTGCAGATTCTAGTTTTATCCTACCTGCTAAGTGAATGTACACATCTTGAGGTCATCATTCTGATTTTACAAGCCCTACTTAATCTTGACCTGATTAACATACTGCAAATGTATAGAAAAATAAGATTAGTTTCAAAATCTAGAAAAGTATGTGAATGCTCTTTTTCAAATTATTCCTATGTACTTTTGAGTGTGGATGCAAGGAATGGAGTTTGGACAAAACTCAAGATCCAAATATCTTCTTTTTTTTTTTTACCTAAAGAAAATATCAGATAAATGATTAATGCACCCACCCCCATACCATCCCATTTCACTAAAGAAATTTACATGTCATTCCATTCTGCTCTTCCTTACCACTTTGAATGTACCCAAATGTCTTTTATTCACCTGAACCAAATCTGCTGCTCATATTTTGGCTAACATGTTGGAATTGGTACTTAAAGTTCTCTTTGCCTCACCTCCCATGTCTAACCCTATGCAAGTGGCCATACATCTCATCACAGCTTATGTCTTCAATGTGGAACAGAATCAATACAATTATTATAATAAACCCACCCTTTTCCCATCCTTTTTTTTATGCACACCTCCTACCTATAATTTCTTGCCTTCCTGTTCTCTCTATATATATTCAGGCTCCTTCTTTTTAAGCTATTCTTTTATACGGTCCTTTCTACACTCTTTTTCTTTTGTTCTCTCTTTCTGCCAACTGCCTTTCTACTTCATGTCCTCACTCTATTCATTACTTCTCCTTTCTCTATCCATTACCCCTTCCTCCTCTCTTTATGCTTTATTCTTTCCTTCTCTCTCTATCCCTCTCTCACTCTCTCCTTTACATTATCACTTCTCTTTTGATACCTGTCTTGTTTTCATAATACCTTCTTCTCCAAACTTTCTTGGACAATTTCCTCTTTATATCCCTTCCCCAAGGAAAATCAAAACTGTAACATTTCTTAAAAATAGATGTTAGGATTTGCCTCACTGGAATAATATTGTGCCTGTGTCCCTGAGTGAACAGATGCTGTTAAGAATACCATCTTTGGTTTTGACTAATTCTTTCTAGCAGAAATGGATTGGCATTGTCATTAAGTATGCAACAGGAAGGCTCCTCCTCACCACTTCGTTACTTCTCTTTCCCATTTCTCTTGCTGTCTGTGAAGAATAAGTCAAAGTCATCAGCTTAATGCCCCCCCCCACGCTGATGCCTGACACACATACTCCGGCAGAAGTTCTGAAACTGTAGATTCGGTAAAGGTGGAAATCCAATGTTTCTTCTGCTGAAACAAAATGGATTTATCAAAGGATGGGAAATGTGATAGTATATCAAATATTCCACTTGATTAGAGTTTTTTATTTTTTATAGTTACAAGATCCAAGAGAAGAAACATTTTATTCTATAGATATTAATAAAGCTTACCTTATAAGGCCTTATCTCCAGAGAGAAAGATTGTGTTTTACCAATCTTCCATGTGAAGAAAGTATGTTTGCCTTAAAAATCATCTTTTGAGATTTTGTCTTTTTTACTTCAACTGGAACCCTTGTTTCTAGCAGTGGTGAGAAATATACAACTACTTCACTATGTTCAAGATGTACCCATTATTATGTCTTGTTAAGAAAAAAGTTACTTCACAGGAAAATATACAATGTTAGACTTACTCATAACCAACAGACTGAATTAATGTATTAGATGAATTGATTTATATTTTATTTTTATTTTCTGCTGAAGATTTGTCAACCACTAATATGATTAATGTTGACTAGTATTTTTTAATCTTTTTAATTTTAGATGCTTTTTATCACAACTTAAGTTGTTATTTCTGCAGTAGAGAGGAAAAGCACCTCATGACTTCACTGAGGCAAATACAGACCTGAATTCAATGTCTTGAATTCTTTATTTTTGTGTCCAATATGTGCCATTCTAGTTTGTCTTAGAAATAATGATCCAAACATGTTTTGTAAATAAATCAACTAAAATAAAAAAAAATGAAATAGAATACTTGTCAAAATTGATAAAGATTACTTTTAAATCTTTGTGACATGATGTTGGGCATTCATTATGTGGGTGTGAGACCAGAAGAGGATGAGGGAAGGAAGGTCTCAGAGAACAGTTGGCAGAAGGAGACAGAACAGACCAGTCAGCAGAAGGGAGCAGAAGAGGACAGTTGGCAGGACAGAGCAGTCAAGAGATGAGAGCTGGACAGAGAGGGGATCAGTCAACAGAAGTCAGAAAGGCGGCTGCTAGAACCTGTTGATTCAGGTCTGGTTGACCAATGCAAGAAAATGAGTCAGCATTCCTAGTGGCTTTGTGGGAATTTCGCTCAAGTACATGCTCGCTTTAGCTCACAGAAGCACAGAATGCCAGGAAAGTGTCACAGACTTTCCTCTTCTTGCTCTTGGAGCTAACCCAAGCCCGTGTTTGTTTGTTCTTCTTTTTCTTCTACCCTCTCGGTTGTGTATTTTGTGTGTTAGTAAAGCAATGTGAAATACCCCCGGCCAGAGATGAGAAAAACCACTAGACAATTCTAATGGCCATGAGTTGTTTGGTTGGTTGAGATAGTGGAGGTCGGCCGGTGGTGTATTGTCACATCTTGCTTCCTTCAAAAACTTTTTCTTTACATTTCTCCTAGCTTCAATGAATTCTCTATTGTTTTCTCTTAGTACCTGATTGGATCTCTGTCTCTATAGATATTAAGATTTCTTCTGTCTGATAAAAAAAGTATATAACAGTGAAAGGAAGATTTTATTGGACAAGTTTTCAAAGTGACTTATCACTGCTTGCCTTGAAACTCAGCTTTCTAACGTTGATATTTACATACCTAGATTCAAACACTTGCACTACTGGCAAATACATACCTTTTTTAGTCACCACACAGATATGCTTTTATATAAATCCTTATGAGAATTTTTTTTTTAATTCTGCAAAAGTTGCCATTGGCAAAGATTTACCAGTTCATCATGGAAAAAAAATCTGAGGTGAATTATATTTTAATACTTCTGTTATAGAAGAACAATCTATGAAAATGATCAAAGGATGTGTATAAAGAAACCATTTGAAGGATTAAAACTATTCAAATGAATTATCATTTGATTTGGTGACTGGCTTTGACAATATATAATGCTTGTGTATCTGTATCTCCTACTATCTGAAAGATATACACACACTCACACACAATATCTTCATTTAAGTCTGTATAAAGAATAGATATTATAATACATTCTAGAAAAAGAAATATGTGATATTTAATTGGAGCCTGAAATGCTCAAAAAATTTCATTTTCTGCTGTAAGGCAAAAGTTGCTTTATCCAGAGTGTGTTATCAAAAAGAAATTGTCTTTTATAAGGATTCCCTTTAATTGCAGTGCATAATTGTACAAGTACACTGGTTCTTTTGACCTAAAGTTAATCTTTGATTTCTCCTCACAAGAAGAAATCAAGTGGTACTAATCAGTTGAATGTCATGGTTAGTCAATTCTGCTAATTGATTCAATCCATACATCTGGAAACTTTTTGTTAAGATGTGATATTGCAATATAAATGGGATGGGAGTGGTTGATCCATCTTGTTGAAAAGTGTCTCCTCTCCATCTTTGAAGCACTTGTGTATCATTTTGGCAAGGACACCTTATGTATATAAATATATACAACATTGTGTTAAGTGTATGTAAGCACACTCATTGAAATAAAATGTGCGAAGCCTCTACAATCATATATAATCATCTCTTACATAGGCATCTGTAAATTTAATTTAAAATACAGGAAACTAGAATTTGAGGATCTCTACAAGCTTCCTCTAACCTAGAAATCAGTCTTCAGTGTCTTTCTTTTCCTCCACCTCTTATCTCAGACAGTTGGTGTACAAAATCTCTCACAAATATATATACTTAAGTATACAGATACATGTGCATTTTCACACACACTCAGTGATTAGCCTTATTAAGAGAAAGATGAAAAAAGCTTCTTTGAATTACTGTAGTTAGAAGTGTCTGAAGATTTTGGCCTAGGAGTAACTTAAATGTCTACATATACCAGATCCTCAGAAATACGTACATTATTGTTTCACCATTGCATACACTAAGTTATTTTTCCACTCTCATTTGTAACTGTGTCCCTCTCTGTCTTTCTTTCTTTTCCTCCATTTCTATTCTGTACCATCTCTTTTTATTTTGTATCTCTCCTTGATGTGGGACTTTAAAAAGATCTCTTAACATTGACAACAAGTTGTTATCTGCATGTGAACACCTGCTCCTGACATCCACTGTATATGTATATGTATAGCTAAACAGATATTTCTCCTTACCTTCAATTCCTTTTCTTGTCTCTTTGTTAAGGGCTTAGTATAGTAGAGAAAGGTCCTTTTCCCTCTTAAATACAAGGTCAACTAAAGGTTATCATTAGAAACTGTTTAATAATCCTATATAAAACTTGTGATATCCAATGTTTATGTTTTCCTCTGAGTAGACTTGTGAGCTTGTTGCCAAAATTACAAACTTCAAACTCAGTTGTCAGGCTGGTAATGCTCATTATATTTTAATTCTCTGTATATATCAAACACAATTATGGTTGCTATCAGTGGCATTCTGTCACTATGATTTTAAAATACTTATATTAGAGTTTTTAATACTACTGGGTATAAACAAGGGTTTTTCTTTTTAATTTGCTAGCTCTTTGTTATTGCCTCTGGCTGACTTGTTTCATATCCAGGCTGTAAATGTGAATAAAGCTCTAACAATATAGCTATTGTGGAATTTCCAGGTAAGATTTCCCTTCCTACAGGAAAGTGTCCCTTTATTTCTTTTCCTTTCAAATAGCATATTTTTCTGAAAAAGAAAATTAAAGAATGTGAATTCATTAAATTGAGTACTCTGTAGACTCTGATACAAAACCAAAAATGTTAAATGATAGTGCTCTTTCCTTTGTTTATGACTCTGCAATTTGTGCATCAGTTGACATCAAAGAGATTTCTGCAATTTCTTTCCTGTTGGTCATTTCTCTTAAAATGGCCATCTTGATGTGAAGTCTCTTATCCAAAATTTGGGTTGATGAATCTACTGAGCCATAGAGACAGGAATCATCTGTATTGCATATGATTTTAATGTTCTCAGTTTTATCTTTTTGCTGCCATAGTTCTAGAAGTGGTTTTTCTATAAAATAGGCAGGCTTCAACCATAGCTAATGTTTCAGCAGCTTGTGTACTTTTGATAACTGTTCTAAAAGCTTGGATTGCCAAGTAATGTGTATATATTTATTGCTACTTACTACCACAAGGAATATATAGCCCCTTTTGGATCCCCGCCATCTGTTGAATTAGCAAAAGAGGCATCGCTATATGCAACAATTTTTAAATAATTATGGTTTCCCAAATCTGAAATATCTATCTGGGATTTTTCTTTCTTTTTTCTTTTTTTTTTTTTTTGCTTTCTTTACTGTGTTTTATGCATTCTACATTTTCTTGTTTTAGTATGGAGCTTAATGCACTAACATCATAATTTAGCTCAAATCTGGTTTGGTCGGTTAGCTGATTAAGTTGACTAATAATTTGCCTGGTTTCAGTAATTTCTATAGTAGATATTGCATCTTTCAAGTTTCTGTCTGTTTCTACTGGAATATATTTTAATATATCATTCTGTTCAAGTCTCATATTTTCAACATTCTTTGTAATGTCTAATCCTATGGATGGGAACTCAGTAACTTCTTCAGATTACCCAGTCAGCTAGGACTGTAGAATATGCTGACTGCTTCTCTGCAGAGGGATAAGATCCCATCCCAATGAGTGTCCTGGATATGACACTAAACATTCTGATGGTATGGTTCCAGTAATGCTGGAGCTGTGGGGAATGCAGAGTGCCCCTTCATTGCCATCATTCCCAGGTCCACTCTGGCCCAGAGTGGTAGCACCTGATAAAGGTCCTATCTATGGGTCGAATAGAACTAAACCTTGGTTTCAAGAGTTTACTGTTTTTGTATTTAAACTATATATTTATGCTAAACTGAGCTGCTTGAAATAGAACTGTTTTGAAATTTAAACTGCATACTTATGCTGAACTGAATTATCTAAAATAAAACTGTTTTTACATTTAACTCTGTGTATTGCCCAGTCGGCTAGGGCTGTAGAATACACTGACTGCACCTCTGCAAAGGGGTAAGACCTGCCCATCCTTTAACGAGTGTCCTGGATATGACACTAAACAATCTGATGGTGAGGTTCCAGTAATGCCAGAGCTTTGGGGAATATGGAGCACCCCTTCATTCCTATCACTCCCAGGTCCACTCTGGCCTGGAGTGGTAGCGCCTGATAGGGCCCTATATATGGGTTAAATAGAACTAATCTGCATACTTATGCTAAACTAAATTTCTTTAAATAGAACTGTTTTGATATTTAAACTAAAAGCTTATGCTAAACTGAATTGTTTGAAACAGAACTGTTTTTGAGATTGAAACTGTACTTACAAGAACTATTTTTGACATAGAAATTGTACTTATGCTTAAATGAATTGTTTGAAATAGAACTGTTTTGATATTTAACTGTGTGTAAACAAAATCTATACATACACTAAACTGAATTTGTTGAATTAGAACTGTTTGACTAAACTGAATAGCTTTAAATAGAAATGTTTTTGACAATTGAACTCATGCTAAACTGAATTATTTGAAATAGAACTGATTATTTGTATAAAAATGGATTTGGCATTAAATAACCTACAATGGTTGATATGCCATAAAATTGAACTAAACTAAACTAAACTTCTTCTGAATTAACTGCAAATACATGACAAAGCCTTTTTATTACTGGTCTGAAAGATCTCTGGCCTTGCAAAACAAAAATCATCAACATAAGCAGCAATTATACCCTGCAGTTTTCAAAATACCATGAAAATATTGTCATATCATATTTTGAAGCTATTGTTCCTGATTTCATTAATACCTTCCTGAGTGTTAAATACCAGTATCTAGAAGCATCAGTTAAGTCATGTACTCATTTTGAGAGTTTTCATATATAACCTAGTGGTACATTAGCCTCTTTAAGAGGATCCTGATAAACCAATCAGGAATACTGTCTTTCTGACTACTGACTAATGACTGCCTTCCATAGTTGTTGGTTCCAGGTGAGCATTATCAGAAGATAGCAGTTTCAATTCCTACCCAAGCCGGCCAGAGGTTTACTTGGTCAAAAACATGGTGCAATAGACAACAACTATGGAAGGCAGTAATTACTGGGGATACGGTTACAAGACTCAGCATTCCTCTCCGAGGTCATGGTTAATCACCTGAAGAAGGCCAGAGGTGAAATTTGGCCGAAACATAGTGAGAAGAAACAACAAAAAAACTACCAAGATGAGGACAAAAAGTTCGCAATAAAAAAAAAAATCAATTCGCGGATTAAGAAGCCTCATCTCAAAAGGATTCCCAATAAAGACAAGGTTCACCATGATCAAATATTTTTTCTTCCCTGTTGCCTTGCCTGCCATACTTATGACATGGTTATCTGCAACAAATTTGCTAGTAAAAACACCTTCTCATACAGGGAGTTTGTCATTTTTTGTGTATTTCTGGTACCTTTGGTGTAAGTGGAACTTACATTAACATGTGAAGCATTTAGTGGTGTTACCTTCAGGTCCTAGTGGACTTAAGTTTTTGTTAGTGGAGCATGGTAAGTTTTTATTATGTCCTTTTTTGCCACTATTGTTACTACTTCACTGACCAGAAAAACAAGAACAGCAACCAATAAATATCCTGGTAAAGTATACCTGGTTGTTTTCTTTGTATGCAACATCCATTTCATTTTTCATCACAACCAAGGAACTGAATACTGTTGGTGCATAATTTTTAAAGTTGTCTGGCCATGGCAAACAGTGTAAGTTCTTCAATTGTAGCCTTGACCAGCCTCTCATTCTTTGAAGTGAGCTTAGCATTCTTTAATGTTCTGTAGGAGAGTACTGACTCTGGCAAAAGTTTTTTGTGGTCCTTCAATTTCATGACATGATGCTTGTAGTTTATGAGAAAGTCATCTATTGATGCATCACTCTCTCTTTGGCGACAATTGAAAGACTTTTATGCCTTAAAGGCTGACTGGTTTGCATCTTTCAAGAAAACTGTGTCAAGTTTTTCATATAACTTGCCATAATCAGCATTCAGAGTGGCAATATCCAATTCTAATACAGCCTTCTTGACTTTTCCTTCTTGGGATAAAAGTACAGTGGAAGCCTATCTTAGTTATTCCTGTCCAGTAACAAGTTCCCAATCTTGCATAACTTTCTTCCAAGTATTTATGGGAATAAAGAAACTCCAACAAGTAGTATATTAGAAGGAATTTATTAGACCACCTTGTTAACTGTATGGTGATAATAATATGGCTACAGTTGAAATTCCAGGTAAGATTGTTTCTTACTTGTGGAAAAGAAATGTTAAGCCAGAATTTGAAACTGTGGAACTAAGATGGTATGGAATTGGTTTATTGGTTTCTTATTGGTTTTGACAAAGAAAATTTGAAATAATCTAAGGTGATTTTTAAAGTCTATTAAATCTCAACTGTAAACTAATTGCAATAGTTGATATTCTATATCAAGAAGACAGGGAAGAGATTAAAATAAGAATAAAGTATTATATTAAAAAAATTTTTAAATAATTTCTTGTATATTCTAATTGTTCATATGCTTTAATGTTACTAATACAGGATAAATTTTTTTGTGTTTTAAGATTTTTTTCTCTTTCTCTTCAACTCTTTTTAAATCATGCACTCTCTCTCTCACAACAACTATTCCTCATATTCATATTTCCTCCTTTCTATTTATCATCTCCCATCTAATCACTCATTTTTCTCCTATTACAATCATTCAGTCCAGGCTGGCAATCAAAAATGAGCATTTGATTATCTACTCTTCTGGCTTACTATCTATATCTCCACTTGTGACTCTTAACTCATTCTACATCACAGTTAAGGTGGAGGGTGATGGCCAATCAAGATAAAAAAAAAATGATAAATTGTTTGGTAAACTGAATCTCTGACCCTCATTCACTTAGTGCATTTCATTCATCCTTGTTGAACTGAATATGCACATCAGATTCTATATCCTTCCTGTTATATAAATTAGAATCAACAGCCTTTTGCTTCCTCCTTTGACAAAACAGAGGATAATTTTTTTTGTTACTGATCTGAATTCTATGAGATCAGCTGCCAACAAAAATAAGAGTAAAAAAAGTTATGTTCAGAAAATATTTAGAGTTTTGATGCATTTGAATTGTTGTATTTTATCAGAAATTCAAGATGGTGGGGATAGTCAACAACAGAATTCTTTATGGATGAAAATATCTATCTCTTTTGTAAAAGAATCAGTAAGAAAATTTCCACTGATAAATAGACACAAGTCTTGATGTTTATTGTTTTTGTATAATTCCTCTACTTTGTGATGTACATGATAACAGAAATGAACAAACATCAACGTGAGATATGAATGTTAGTTAACTTTAAAATCAGTATTTGTTGAATATATGAGACTTGAGAGTACATTTCGCTTATAATAGCAAATGTTCTTTCTTTGTATATTTGAAAAAGATGTCTTATGATACAAGTTAACTTTTTTCTGATCAGCAGCTTACTGTGCTCTTTATGAATTGATAAACTTTTTGAGACTTGAACTAAACAAATGAATATCACCCAATAAACCAAACTTATATTTGTAAAATGATTTTATACAAGCTGAAAGTGCTATCCCAACCTAGCTGTCATAAATGTAGAAATCTCTGCTTAATCTAGTTTCAGCAACATTGGTTTATTTATTTCTGAAAAAGTAAAAAAAAAAATTTAAGTGAAATAAGTATTATTAATTATAGATATTTTTCTCCCTTGGTATTTTTCATATTAAATACTAAAGTCAGAATGTAAATTCTAGAAAAAGAATAATGAATCTAAAATGGAAAACTTTTTAATGGCCTACAAGAAGGCCAAAAAAAAGATTCAGTTTTATATCAACAGAAAAGAAAATCCTGCAGTGAGACCTTGAGAGTGAAATTCTTTACATATTAGGGTAAATTCTCTTAGACTAAACTTACCAAAGATTAGACTGTTTTCTTTAAATCAAGATTGAATTGAAAAGGATTGATCTTCTTTCTCTGATTTCTCATTTAAACTATTTAATCCAAGAGAACAAGATAAAAAGTATATTCAGGTTTATATATATCAGTCTTGAAATCATACCAAAAAATAACTTATAAAAAGAGATTTCAGGAAAATCTCACAAAAAACTGTTGACATTTTATTTACTCTTTTTGTATTTAAAAATATTTTTAAAAAATCCACAAATGAATCAGAGTAATAGTTTTTAAAAAATGAGGGAGGTTTTGTTTTCTATTTCTTTAAAAAATTCTATAGGGTTAAACGCTATAAAATGCCTTATGAGCGACTAACTCTTAACTCTTCCCTTTTCCTTTAAACATTTAGTCTTGTACTGAGAAGCAAAATAAGTGACCCAAAGAATCAATGAATGGTCTCATTTTTACCAATGCAGTTCTAAATTAGAGAACACTTCAATCTCTGATGTTAATCAGAGATTGAACTTTAGGTCTTACACTAACCTATCTAATTTTCTATCCATTTCCTTTTTCTCACAGCCAGTGATTGTAAACTAAATCCAAAATAGTTATCTTTGTTTTTGTAATCATTTTTTCTTCCTCATGGAAACAACTCAACATTTCCTTTTTGAGAATGAGGGGAGGAGGGAACATGTAAAAAGAGCCCCTTCCCATAAAGGCCAATGCTTTCCCTTTCATGCACTCCACTTCCCTCACTGGGAGGTATATTACCTATGCTTTCTCTTGCCAATAATTCTTGTAACTTGGCTGTTTTCTTTATGTGCTTTGATGTTCTTACATATTTAATGGAAAAACGCCCTTTGGCAAGAAACCTCTGCTGATGAACACCTGAAAAAGATGGATGTTCTGCCTTCCTGGGTTTTTATAGCTTGATACCTGGCCTAATGCATCTGAAGCTTCTTTTGCTGACCCAGACAATTTTGGAAGAAAACATGGAAGAACTGTATTTTATCAATTTCTTCATCTTCCTACTCTCACTGTTCATTAGTGTCTATGTGGAAATATACTTATTGTTTTTGATTGAAAGTAATTCAACTTTTATGTTGAAAAAGCATGAATCCAATCTTCCTGTGTTCTCTCATTATATGTTTTAATAAAAATTTCTCAGCATTGGCATGCTATCATGATTGATAGAGAAGTGCAGATTAGATAAACCATTTACCCATAATTACCTTACCTACCAAATTATTTGCAGTAAAAGCTGTTACCTATATTGTTGACTTTGATTGAAACCAGTCAGTTCTATGAGAACTTATTCAAAATTGAAACTTTCATGCCGTAACTTTACCCAAATTTTATCCTCTGGAGATGATATGGATTTTTTATTCGCTGGGGATGATATGGATTTTTTTTCAAGTATATGACTTATTCCTGATTTGAAATCAGTTTTGCAAGATTCATGTATTTTTGTCATATATCTGTTTCTGGTGTTATTTTGTGGAGAGAATGAGAACGTATCTAGTTTTCTGTTTTAGCATTTACATGATCAGGAAAGATAAATAAGACCTACAGCTATTTATACAATAATTTGAGAAGAGATATTTTACTATTTCTGTTCTCAAGCCACAACTTGTAAAGAGTTGTATCAATTTAAATATTTTTAAGAGTGCATCAAAATGCATTCTATTGTGTGAGTAGATGTTTCATAAATTTAATTACTTTGGTTGATGGCCAATAAAATTGATTGCAGTTTTTTTTTTCTTGAGTTAGTTAGAATAACTTCTCATGCTTTTGTCTTTGTATTCAGATCTCAAAAGCTGTCTGCACTAAAATGGGGCAAAGGGCAAAAATAATAGACTGGTGATATTTTTTAAGAAAAAGGCAAACTGAAAGGAATTATTTAGTTATCCTTTTGATTCTCTTAAAATATTTTTCTTTTCATCCACTTGTTAATTGCTAGTGTTTTTCAAATCAAACTAAAATTGAATGTTACTTTTTGTTTATATTTTGATGTGATTCTAGAACAAAAGAAAAAAATGGTAATGGTAAGAAGATGAAAGTTTTTTACTTTTGCAAAAATGTGCAAAGATTCACTCTGAGCATTTTTTAAAAAATTTAATATTTTGACTAAGATAGATTGAAAATTGAACAAATACATTTCTTTGAAGTGGTTATAATTGATATCATAATAATTTTATGATTTATTTAAACTATTATCATTTGTTGTTTTGATCAATTTGAACTCTGGCTTTCTCTATATTTATATTACATCAAGTAATCTTCAAATTTTTAAACATGTTCATTCATCTTCAAAATGTAGAATAAATACTGGTTCAGCAGCTATTAAGATTAATAGGAAATCACATCTCATTTAAAGAAGTTGTTATGATTAATTGCAAATAAGATAATGAAAAGTACATTTAATGATTATTTTCTTTGAAAAATCATAATGTTCAGAGTGGGCATAAATGCTTGTAACACAACAGATTGATGGGACTATACCGGTCACTGTGTCCACTAGGAGGACTTGATTACTGATCACTGGCTGGTATTACTTTGAGTTAGTGACCTCTCCATCCATGTCAGAACACCTTCATTTCTCCATTACATATATATATATATATATCATCAATCCATGCTGACAGCATGGAGTTCCTTGACTCTCTCTCCATCCATTCCTATTATCCATTACTCCTGGCAGGTCTTTTAGTCTGCATCTTGTGTCCACGCAGAGCTGATGTAGGTCTTTGCCAATCAGCCGATTAGCATGTCCATATACAGATGTCTAATGCCACTTATGAGTTCATCCTTACTTCTCCAGTTGTGCTCCACATTTCTTGTTTGTCTTAGTTGAATGGTTTGTGAGATGGAATGCAAGTGGCCGTATAGCTACTGTTTTGTGGGGTGTTGCTAACAGGATTTGTTCAAGACAGCATGCAGCATTCTTGTGCAGTTCTCATTTTTCTTTTTCTCCATGTGTGTTGTTTGTGCATTCATATAGTAGTATAAATACAGCTGAGAAGAAATCCATTTTATTTTATTGGTTAGAGCAGATTTCCATATGATTGATAACCTATCAATAGCATTCTACACCTTCACTAGGCATATGTTGACATTGCTTTCATTAGATGAGATGTTGCTGCCAAGGTATGTGAACTGATCCACTAAATTCAGAAGTTTGGAGATAGCTCCTTTTTGTTTAAAACACATGCTTGGTCTAGGCTATACAGTAGGGATTCTGTTTGGGCTTGTGTATTTGTGAGAAGTGCAAGGTCATTTGTATTGTCAGCATCTGTCATAGTCTCTGCTGGATATTGTCTACTTCTTGTCTTTTTTAATGTGAATTTTCTTTTATTATATGTATGGATGTTTAAAATAATCTAAACAATGTATAAACAAATTTAGTGCTAATGTATCTCCTTGCTGGACTCCAAGTATGTCAAAGAAAAAAACAACAAAAAAAAAAGTGATGGTGACATTAGTTTTATAAGTCCCAAAAATTCACTCTGAATTGTTCAGCAAGGACACATTGGATAAGGTGTTTAGTTGGAAGGTTCTTCTGAGTAAAATCATCTGGAGATTGCAGGTTCAATCCCAATAATAGGTAAGACTAACAAGGAATAATTACTATAACTTAACACTTGTACTCAGTCATGGTTAACAGAATTGGTTCAAATAAAGGGTTCATTTCGAGATTCTGTGTAGACTCCTGAAGAAGGCTGAAGGACATATTGCCCAAAACATTATGATTATAACAATAATGATTAGGTCAATAGTCCAAATATTCTCAGTAATAATGTTAAAGAAGTTGGTTTCTCTATCAATATACAATTGAGAAGCAGAGCATTGTAAACCTTAGTAGGTATAGCAGGTAGAATTATGCCTCTGTACTTGGGGAAAGGAAGGATGTAACCTTGTATCCATTTCTCTATTGTGTTTTGTTTATAGACTGAGTATATCATCAAATTTTCTTGTCTTCTAAACTACTGGAGGTATTTTGTTGAGGCCTGCAGCTTTTCTGTTTTTAATTTTTTCAGTAATGTCTCAAGTTCTTCCTCTGTAAACTGTTCTAGTTTGATATTTAGTCGGCCATTAATAATTTTTTGGATAGGTTAGTCATTGACTTCAGGAGGTTTTCTGAGCAGATTCTTGAAATGTTGTTTCCACTTCGGAAGTCTTTCTTTTTAGCTGGTAGCTTTTACTTTTGCTCTTGGGTTGCTCTTCCTTCCATTCATTTCATTTACTGTCTGCCATGCTATTTGTGATTGTCTACCTTCTACTGAACTTCTGACTTTACTTATTTTGCTTTGAATGTATTCTATTTGCTCTTTTTGGTATTGATTAGTTCTTTCTGGACTTTCTTAAGTATTTGCATGTTGTCATTTGCTATATTATATACTCATAAACAAGATAGAAATAAATAGCTTCATGAATTGTAAGGCATACTTCTTTTTAAGGAGTATTAATAGAATTGTCTTGTTCAAAACCATACGTTAAGACTAGTTCTCACTCACCAATATATAGGCAATAAATATATGGTAACTGTAAGAAAAAAAATTTGTTTCTCTTCAGGAGACATCTGAAAGACATAATCTAAATGAAAATATGAAAATTTTGTCACTGCCCACATAGAACCAGCAGCAGAGTGAATTCTAACCAAACCAAGAGCCAAATGTAGAGTTCCATAAGAGTCTCTAGTTGTTAGAAAAACAAGATAACCTTAAAAAAGCATCCCTACTCAATATATATATATAAATATATATATATATATATATATATATATATATATATATATATATATATATATATTATGTTGTATGAACAGAAACACGTACCTGCTGAAAGATGCAAAAATCAAAAAAATGTAAATTAAAAAAGTGAATATTTTATTTTGAAGTTTCTTTCATTGTATAGAATATAAGTCAACAAATTCATGCATGAAATAAAGAAGCATCGTATATCCAGCCTTTCTGGATTTATTTTTAATCATTTTCTTTAGCAAAATGTAAACCAACACATGAGAGTAGGCATAGCCTAAAGGCGTAATAATCTTTGTTATGGTTTACAATTTCTTTGTTCATAAATTTTCCAATTTCAATAGCAAATCTGTTTCAACTGTTCATGAATAACAACAGTAAGTGTTTATTAATTTTTATAAATGTTTATTATCAGGTATGTCTAAATTTTTGGTTGAATATAAAAATAGTTGAGGCAAATATTAAAATTGAAATTCATGTAGAATTTTATAAATGTTCATGAGGTAAATATTTAGAAAGAATATTTTTAAATGAAAACAAAATGAGAACTAATTAAACAAGCACAAACTCAATTTGAAATAAAATTTAGTAATATGAAAATACTTAGAAAAATACAAATTTTCATTCAAATACTTGGACAAACATTGAACATTTTTTGAGAGAATATTTCAATTGTTGAAAACTATAGCTAGTTGTGAAATTTAAAAAAGTTAATAATTGAAATAATTTCAAACTTTTCTAGTAGTATCTTATACATTAAAATAAAAAATAAGGAAAATATTCTTGAAGAAGAAGAAATACACACGCAAGAAGTTTCTTAGCCAGCAAATGTCAATTATCATGTGATTATTCACATCAAAATGATTATTGCTTTGCATTTGGACATTTGTAAACAAATGTCTATCAGTGAAAAAAGAAAAAAAAGCCACAATAATAAAAAAAAAAACAATGAACAAAAAACATGTTGGCTTCAGAATTTTGAGTTAACTTTTATTTATTTGTTTATTCTATTTTATTAGATCTTATCATTTGTGAAAACTTTATTAAAATCTGATTTCTGGAGATTTTTACAAAAACACTTAGCAGATGTGTGTTTTTGTTCATACTGAAGATATATATATATATATATATATATATATTGCAAATTTATCCACTTCCCAGTAAATTTGTTTTTTAACCTGCGTCTGAAAGAAAATGGGGAATGGAAAAACAGGAAGAAAATACTAATGATCTTCTTTGGTTATAACCCAAAAGAATTCATTTATAAGAACTGCCTTGAGAGGAGACTCTTCACGAAGCTGCATATATTTCCCATATGCAAGCGTCACAATATTACAAATTCTAGGTGCCTAATTACAAAGTTTGGACAATACAAGAAAACAGTTATTCAAATATGGGTTTCTACAAAACAAATTGACCCACAAGAAAGTTTGAAGAATACAAAGTAAGGAACAAAAGTTCAACTTGTCCATGGAAAGGCTTCAAGCCTCAGTCAAGTTTCTCTAACCAGAAACTATAATTTCTTTCCTTAAGAGTAAACCGCAATGGCTTTTATTAGACCACCTTCTGTCTCTTAAGATTCTCATGTTTCATTTCAGGAACCTTGGCTGGAAAATGGGTATAAAGGGCTGCATGTTTGAAATACCTTTTCCTGATATTTTCTCTGGACTATGCTTTAGCAGATAATTTCTCACTTGCATATGTTGTATATGTTCAGATTAGGGCAAATAAGCTCAAATTATTTATAAAGTGAATTCAATTTTTCGAAGTTGAATTTGAAGTCCAAAGGTATTTCCACTTAATTTACTTGTCAGAGTCATTGTCTACAGCCATAATAGTAGGCACTTGCTCTCTTCATGAGCTGGGAAGAAAAAGGGGAAACAGAAGGGGTCAGTCCCGCATGGTTGACTCATGTAAGGAGCCATCTACTGGAACTTTTTTCCTTCTTGCATATTTTTGTACCAAACAAAACAAAAGGCTCTATACCAGAGATTACAAAAGATATTTTGCTCAAAGAAAAGGATGCAAACAAATCATATAATTAAATTTTAAAAAAGAGGGGTACATGCAATGTGCCATTCTGAAATACAGTAAATTTCTAATATTTGTTATTGATTTAATAAACTGAAATCACATTCAGACAGTAAAATTCAGCTGTCATCAAATGAATTTATAGCTATTTATGCATTCATTGTAGGTCATAAATATAATAATATATTCAGATATTTACTAAGCTTATTCTGGAACATGGCTTTAATAATGGGGCACTCGATGAAAGTGAACTCATTACAATAATGAGGATTATCTATAAGATTAGCTTGCTGGAATTTGCTCCACTTTATGGTGTGTTGATATTTATCCACGCCTATATAGTGTTATAATGTGAAAAAAAGCTTGTCTAATGTAGGGATACAAGTCTCCAGTGGGGAAGGGATATCAAAAATAGGTGCCTGGTGGTAAGCTAGCTCCTACCTGAGTGTGGTTCCCTGAATCTGAATTGATTTATTATATTTTACCCATAAGCATATCCCTTAAATTAGTAAATACTTAAATTTTTAAACCACATTTCATAAAAGGTTACTAGTGTGTTATGTCATTTTTCTCCATAAAAACATTCTCATTTGAAATTGTCTTTTAAAAAGCAAGTCCCTATACTTTTCAGTTCTGGTTACGTTTGTATATATTACCAATTTTAGGGGCCAAAAAAATCACTTTTATAAACAAATTTTATTTTGATCTTTTTGTAATCACCATAATAAAATTCAAGACAAAAGAAAAATATTAGAATTTGAAAGGAGCAATGCTGTGCTTACAGTCATGAGTTATATGAAAAGTAAAATTAAAATGTTAAACGTTAGCAAATACTTAGATAAAATTATCAATTACTTGTCTACTGAAGAAAAAAGTATGCTGTCAACTACAGTGCTTTTAGTTGCTGCTGTCCCAGATAAAATCTTATTTGGCCAGATATATATCATTCACAAGCATATTTCTTATCTGGGCAATGCCTTTTAACTGGGGCTGGTATGTCTGGGTAAAGGGTGCGATGACAAAACATGTGGTCATCATTATTTATTTTAACTGCCCTAGTGTGCCGCATTCATTAGGTATTGTAACAAAGCAAAAACAAGGAGCATAACTATTGATCCTTATTATCATCAGTAATTGCTTACTAATGCAACAAGATATGACTGCCACATTTTGGAGACCTCTGAACTAGATGAAACGATTGCATCATGGAAATGGCAGCAGATATTTAAGAGCAAGGACTGATCTGGATGAATAAGATTTGAAAGAAATCACAATTTTTTAAGAATGAAAAAGAGATGAAATGAAATGAATTTCAAGTTTTACCTCCTAAATTCTTTATTTTTATTTTCACTTTAGCTTGATCAAATGTAGATCTGATAAAATTGAAACCTCACAAACTTTGTATGCCATTTTGAAGCAGACAGCTTTGTTTTGGTTGCTTGTGACAAAATGATCATTATGTGAATGATCATTATTTTTATTTTGGTTAGTGTTCTTCTTCAAGTATATGTCACACCTGGAAATCCACAAGTATCATCCATTTTATATATATATATATATATATATATATATATATGTGTGTGTGTGTGTGTGTGTGTGTGTAAGTAAGTAAATAATGGAAACAATTTGAGTATGGAAGAAATAGAAAAACAAAGTAATCCAAAAGTGGTGAATTTATTATGAAGGAAAGTCAACATTAAAACATTTCAGTTTAGTAAACCTTCAAGAAGACTTTAAGAATGTGAAACAAGTGTTGATTGAACAATGATGGATATTTTAATGAAATACAATAATAAAGGGAAAGAAAATATATATACAAAGAAAGATTATATAATTGTTCAATCATTCAATCGGTGTTCTTTTTGAAAAACTATCAGGTGAATGGCACAGGCAATGATGTTCAAATGTATGGAACTTCTAGGAGATACAATGAATTAAGAAGAAGAAGAAAAGAAGAGAAAAGGAAAGAAAAAAGAAGAAAAAGAAACGAAAGAAATAAAGAAGAAAAAAGAAAGAGAGAAAAAAGAGAAGAAAGGGAAGAAAAGAAAAGAAACAAAACACCATATGTAAATTAAATCGGGATAAAACAATTATATCGACCATATATAGATTGTTATATCTATTAGTGAAATAGTAAGTTATATACTGGAGCTAAAGAAAATGAGTGAGCTTTTAGATAAATAATGTAGCTATCAAAAACATATACCAAAGAAAGGTGGAGAAGAGATTGAAAAAAAAAAGCAGAGGACGTAAGATTATATGTATAAATAAAATGATCATGAAGAATATGTTAGAGGATGAAATTTAGAGTATATTTAATTCATGGGACTGAAAAAAGTATAAATATGTATGTTAAGATAATTAATTAAAGTTTGATATGTAGTAGCTATTCAAGACTAGTTTACTCTTAAGAAAGAGGATAGATTGAAAATCCTGGTTGTGTATTAACAAAGGGTAAAAATGAAATTGCATTGGCTTCAAAAATTTGTCTCAATCTTTTGTTATGGATATGAGCTAACATCATAGCTGCATTAAAATCAAAGTTGTGGTCAGTTTTAGATATATGTAGGAAAAGTGTATTATTAAGATTGCCTAATCTAATATCTAATTTATGTTTGTATAGACATTTATCGATATTTCTCAACGTTTCACCTAAATATTTCAATTTACAGTCTTTGCAAGGAATAGAATAAACACCAGCATTGGACTTGATATAACATGAGATCTAGAGTTAAGTAAGTCATGAATAGTTTTAGGAAGTAAAGTGACAGTTTTAATATCAAGTTTATTTAAATTATTTTCTATAAAGTTAGTGGAAGAATTATTAGGTAGAATTATTGGAATTATATATATATATATATATATACATTTTCTTATAAAATAAAACTTCCTAATAATTCTCCCTAATAATTCTTCCACTAACTTTATAGAAAATGATTTGATGGAAGTTTGAGATCAATTTCTATTGTTCTGTTTACACTAGTTTCACCATCTTAAAGACCTTATGAAGGTTTACTAAAACTGAAATGTTTCATAATAAATTCATCATTTTTGGATTACTTTGTTTTTCTGTTTTTTCCATATATATATATATATATATATATATATATATATAGTGTGTGTGTGTGTGTGTGTGTGTGCATGCATGTGCGTTTGTTTTTGCTACTTTTCCAATTGTAAAATTCAAATTTAAAAGCTTTTACTGAATGAAATTTAATATCATGAAAGATGGTTATTTTTGTTTCATGTAATTTAGATGTGTTTTCATTCTTTCTGGTGATTATAATGTAAAGTTGCATTGTGTTCAAAGTGATCCATTTCTATATCACAAATTTATAATTTATTACATTTGACTGTTGAGTGAAAAGATAAACAAGTATTTGGTCCTTGCCAGAGAACTAAGGAAGCTGTGGTACATGAGGTTGATGGTTATATCAATTGTAATTGGTACACTTAGAATAGTTCCCAAAGGCTTGAAAAGGATGCTGGAAGAGTTGGAAATCAGCAGACCAGTTAAAACCATCCAGACTACAGCATTGTTGAGATTGGCCAGAATACTGAGAAGAGTACTGGAAACCTGAGAAGACTTGCTGCCTCTTAAACTCCAGTGAAAGACCATGCTGGCATGAGAAATTTGCAAGGAGGAGGAGGAGAATTATTATAATAATAATAATCTTCTAAGACAATCTAGTAGAACTCATAAGTCTTTTTTATAACTTTATGAGCATCTACTAAAAATTAAGAACTGACGGTCAAAAGTTTAAACAATAAATTACAATAATTCAGCCTTGTCACAAATTAATTATGATTCTTACAAATTAATATTCATTTTAATAGCCCCAACTTCTCTACTTTTTCAAAAACAAATATTTCCGATTCTATACAGTGGACATATAATTTCTCAATTTGAATTTTCTCTAAATTTCTTACTATTAGAATAAGAATTGTGACAATAAAAATACAGTTATAGAAATTTTGAAAATTTTCCCATTATATAAGTTGGTTACTGATAATGTTGAAATATATTTTTGTGCTTGAATATCAAATTCAAGATTTATGTTATTGAATGTTAGATTTTGATATCTTTGAAGCTATAGGAATTTATTATACTGCTCAGACAGGTCCTGAAAGCTTTTAGTAGCAACCAACAGAACCACAGAAATTGGTTTGATTGTCCCAACACTACAACCAAGGCCTAGAAACCATGTAGGGACCTAAATTTTTATTAACCCACAATTATTGAGAAAGTTTTTTGCAACTGATTTTTTACTGCTATCCAATAATTACCTAATTAGAAACTATATCTATAACTAGGAATCAAGTGTTATTATTTCTTAAAGTTCTTCAATTAAAAGTTGATTCTAATATAATTTGATCCTGGATATAATTTCTCAAAATATGAATATTTGTGGTATAAAGTGTTTTGCCTAACATTTGGTCACTTACCAGACCTAGAAATTAGTATCCCTAAAGATATTAGATTGTAGCAGGCATTCCTACTCAAAAAGATTGTCTCAGAGAGGAAATATTTAATGATACAGTTTTTTCTTGTCAATAGTATGAAGAATTTTCAAGAACTCCACATGATACCACTGAAGTAGGTGTTTTTCTATTTTATGATGATTAATGTTGTCAAATTGAAGGCAGCAAAACTTCTTTCACAAACATTTTTGTTAGTATTTGAAATGCATTATTTCAAATGGAAAAGAGAGTATGGAGTTTGTTCGAGTGTCTTTATATATGATAAAAATTGAAGAATAGATTTCAAATATCAAAATCATTGTTCAGTTTTTATGTTTTCTTGAGTATTTTTATAAAAGCTAAAATCATTTTCTCATTGATTGTATATGGCTACATTTTCTCTGCTTTCTGATCAATAAGAAACAATTCATTGTAATAGGCATAGTTACCAATAAGCAAATTATTGGATGCCACTAACAAGTCCCCCCTCAATAATTGTAGGTTGGTAATAATTTAGGTTCAAGTATGTATGCATCCTTCCAGTTGCATAGATTCTAGGTTTTTACTATGTAAATATTGAAATTTGAAGATTACTGAAATTATTTGATAAATGGTTTGACTTTAACAAACTGAACATTTAACTTGATTTTAGAGTATTAATAGAAAAGTACACTTCACAAAAACTATGTCACTTGTTTCATTAGGTTTCTTTCTTTCTCTCTTATGTGAAATGTTTGTTGTATGGAAAAATATCTGAAAATCTAAGAACTAAAATTTTACAGTCAATGAGATAATTTACTGCACCTACCAAATGTCGTTCAGAAAATTTTACCATATTAGTGGAAAACAATTTATTTAAAATTTTAAAAATTCACTAAAAAGTGCAAATATATTTTCTTTTTCATGTGTATAATCAGTTATTTGGTTGAATGACTTTTGACATTACCTTTTTTACCTCGTATATATATATAGATTATTTTATTCCTTTGGTCTTTCAACTATTGCATATTATTATTGGTAACCTTTGAGATTCCCTTGCTTTAATTCTTTATTTTATTGTTCCCCATCTTCCCTCTATGCTTGTTTATGACAGTCATTGATTGCTTAACATGGAACACTTACAATTTGTCAACTGGAATCTATTTTATCAATTTTTTTATCTTGGGCTTTAATAAAGTATTGTAAAATATAAAATTGACTTATGAGGTCAAGTTAAAAATAAACTATTCTTCTTTATAGTGTCCTACTGTTGAAAAGTATGAGTTTCTAAATTATCCTGCAGAACATATGACATGATAAATATATTCCAATTTCCAAATACAAAAATAAAAATCATGTCCAAAAAATTTTAATCAGATCATGTGATGAGTTTTAATGACTAGTATTGATTAGTTATTGGTCTCTAATTGGAGTCACCAATGTCATCTGAATGTGAATTAGATTCAATAATTATATCATATTAAACTCTTGCCTCTGTAAACAATTACCACTATCAAGTTTTTTTGGTTTTTTTCACTCATTTCCATTTGTGACTTCAATTCTCATCAGGGATTAGTGTTTGTGCTTACAAATAGCTTCACAGGAGAAAAAAGACACCTGGACTTTCTTCTTTTTGTGTACTGTGAATATCTAAATTGCATTTGAATAGCAACTGAGAGGACATGGTTTCAGGGAAACTTGAGTTCATGCTTTTGACTGAGTTATATAATAACACCTGCAGCCAGCAAGTGAAGTCCTTATCTATTTCATTCATTCTATTTTTAGGTGTCCTATTTATTCATCCACTCAACTTAACTGTTAAAAACTCACTTGAAACATGTCAGAAAAAAAGGATGATGTTGATTTGATGATTCAGCCAGGAAAGTCAATGAGGGCAGTTGATTTAAAGAATAATAGAATTAGTTAAGAATTCTGAATCAACAAATTTGAATTAGAAGCTGTCAAGTGGTTGATTAAGTTTTCTTTGATGTAGAATGGGTGTTTCAGCTAAATTATGATGCAAGCTTTCCCTGTCAACTTATTCATAAACACACTTTTTTCAGTTTTAATGATCTTCATCTTTTTTATCTGAATATTTTTTTAGCAATTATTACTTTGATTTTTAATCTATTAGAATTCAGAAAAAAGAATCTTCTAATTGGGTGCTCGAATATTTTAGCTTTGTGTTAGACTTTACAAGTTCCAGAAAGTCTGTGTAAAATTGATATGTACAAGTTTACTATTAAAACTATGTGTAAATTTCTTGTATATATGCATGCAATATGGAAATATAACCAAAATGTTATAGTGTTGACTTTCTTTTACATTAAATTATTCTTTTTGGATTACCCTGTTTTTCAATTTTTCTTTGTATTTGTGAGTATGTATAATTTTTCAGATATATTTTCTGTGCATAATGTGTTACTATATGTACTCAAAAACATTGTTGCTCCTAATCTTTAAACAGGTAGAATAAAAATAAAGACCCCAAAATATCTATGGATAGATAACACTGGCCTGCGTTAAGATTTTTTTTCACAGATCAAAGGTTTATCAAGTGATATATGATTGCTATTTTATACAGAATTCAAAAATACCATTCATTGTATTTGGTCAAGTCTGGTTTTTATGATGTGCTTTAATACTTCACAATAAGTTGTACACAATAATAACACTTATTCAAAAGCCTGTGGACTCTACTTGTCACAGCTGATCATGGGTGCCTGATGTTTACTATTACATATAATGTTGTATGTTTACCTAATTACAGTGTACCACCCTTACTCACTAACCTGCCCTGTCAACTGGGGCTATAGAATATGCTGACTGCACCTCTGCAGAGAGGTAAGACCCCCCCCAATAAGGCCACTTGTTGGTTGTGGGTGGTGACCTGTAAGGTGCTAGGATGGAACCCAGGTGGTTGAGCAGTCATTGATTTGGCGACAGAATGGTCAATGGCTTGTAACACACTACTTTGGCCCTTACTTGGTCTGTTAGGCGGTTGGATAGGTCCGATCCGATCAATTGGCTAGTCCCGTCATGCGCTAGCACACGTTTATTTTCTCCTGAACGTATTATCCAATCTGCTCTTGTGGAACAATGCCCACCTCTTTACCTTATAGGTGCTTGAAGGTGGCCAAGGGTCTATTGTATTAAGAGGAAAGGACTTTTTAACCTTGTTAGATTGAGTTATAAAAACCAGAATTTGGCAGAGGTTTTAAATCTTGCTCTTAATACGAGTATACTGGTATTGTATCCCCATCTCAACCAAGGCAAATGGGTTTCCTCTGTGGTTCATTCCCTTCTCAAGTTGGACTCCATAGTGGGTGGTGGAGCATAGGACCAGTGAAAAATATATTACAGATATGGCTTCTTTCTCAAACAAAAAATTCAAATGTAATTTAAATGAATCATACTCTTCAAATAATGAAACAGAAGCACCTTTTCCTAGTTTCATAATCATTGAATCTAACAGTGCTCTGATTACTAATTTATCACCCTTCATAATTGAAAAGGTAATATCAGCAAACTCAATGTTAATTACTATAAAAAAATATAATAAATCAAACTCTGCTTGTTGAGGTAGAAAAGAGGAAACATGCAGATTTTCTACTGAAAATGACAAAGTTTCACAATATCAGTATCAAAACTTACCCTCACAAATCCCTGAACGTAAGTAAAGGGGTTGTGAGAAGTAAAGAACTCTCCCAATTCACCATTGAAGGAATAAAAAGAGAGCTAAAAAAGCAAGGTGTGACTGAAGTGAAAAGAGTATCAATTAAAAAAGAAAGGAAAACAACAGAGACGAATACATATATAATGCATTTTAACACTCCAAAAATACCTGAAAAAAAAAGTTGGCTATACAATGGAGAGGGTCGAGCAATATACCCAACCCATTGCGATGCTACAAATGCCAAAAATATAACCACCATGAGGATAATTGTAGAGGGCGTGAAGTGTGCAGGAAATGTGGTAAAAAAAATCCTGGCCACCTCATAAATGATTGCCAATTCCCATATAAATGTACTAATTGTGGCGGTAATCATCCAGTGTGTGCAAGATCTTGTGAGAGTTGGAGGCAAGAAAAGGAACTATTAACAGTAAAACACTAGAATAATATTCCTTACTACAAAGTCTGTAAATTAGTAGTAGGCTCTAAGACCACTACATATTACCAAGCAGTTCAGCGTAACAAATCTCTATACAACAAGTATGAGACAATTGTTAAAACTTTAATCCAATTGGAGCCAGGTGATTGGGAAAGCTTTATCAATAAAATCAAAGCCTCGCTTGATACCACCAGAGCTACAGATACATCAACTACATCAGTGGATCTTGCAGAAAACAAAGAAGAATCATCCGATATTGAGGAGAAAACAACAATAACACCAACTACATAACCGATAAAACACCCTGTAACAAAAAGATCCCCAATACAACCTCCCACTTCTACAGACTCCTTTTCAAATAAAAAAACACTTAATGACAAACAAAAACCTACACGAAAACCAAAAATACAAGAAACAGAAAATACAAAAACAATTAATAAATTCAGAATAAACCAACAGCCCGAAGCAAAGGACTAATAATGAACCACCAAATAACTCTGTGGAACTGTCTGAATCAAATATGATAAAAAATGTCAAACAAAATATTACAATGGAACTCTAGAGGAATTAGAGCTAATTACAAAGAACTGTTACTACTCCTAAATAAATATAACCCCAAAGTGGAATGTCTTCAAGAAACATTCCTCAAAGATAAGAACCAGTTGAACATAAAACACTTTCAGTCATATAATCACCTATACAAAGATGGACACACACAGAACTTCTAGAGGTGTCTCTATCCTCATTAGGAAGGACATACCCCACCTGCAAATCAACATCAACAGTGAACTCTAAGTGACTGCTGTCAAAACTACAATTCACAAACGAGTAAATATCTGCTCCATTTATATACCTCCACATGATCCCATAAACAACAAAAAACTTAATAAACTAATTGAACAAATTCCTAAACCCCACATATTACTAGGTGACTTTAACAGTCACAATACTATATGGGGTGGGGTGCCTGAAAACCAACAAAAAGGCTCTGGAGAACGTAATCAATAGTAACAATCTTTGTATCTTAAATAACAAATCTCCAACTTATCTCAACCCATCTACCAACTCCTATTCAGCTATCGACATCACTCTATCTGATCCTTCAAGCTACATCGCTTATACATGGAAGGTCTATGATCCTATTTACCCAACCCCTCCGCTCGGGTAGGATATGACACAAGGTCAATTTTTAAGCGGAGTTTAACAGGTTTGAATTCAGAGTTTTCCTTCTCCTAGACTAGTTGCCTCACCAAGGCTGAAGAACCTAGTCTGTGCTACTATTTACCCATAGCTGGAGGGAGAATGATTGGATTCATACCTTTCCCAAGGGTATTAGCGCTATGTGAAATGCAATCAGTCTCGTCCAGGATTTGAACTCGTGTCGCCAGGTCCATGTCCTACGACGATAACTATTACACCACCGGCAGTGGTCACTGCCACAAGGATCATCATGGACCTTCCATGATGATCCTTTTGGCAATGACCACATCCCCATAATACTGGAACTCTCACAACCTATTCATGACAACAACAGACCTCCCTGCTGAAAAATAAATAAGGCCGATTGGCAACAATTTTAAACCTTATGCAATGGTTCAAGACCCAAATAGCACAGTTCAAATAAAACATTTCACAGTGGCAAATAAAACATTTCGCAATGGCAAATGAAATTATATCAAAAACCTCACCCTCAAGCAGACACAACACACCCTGGTTTAACAATGAGTGCAAAATAGCAATCAGACAACAAAATGCTTCCCTCTGCAAATTCAGAAAAGAACCCTTAACAAGCTATCTAAACTCTTTTAAACTGCTCTGAGCAAAAGCAAGGAAAACCATTAAACAAGCTTAAAAGATCAGTTGGCAAGATTATGTAAATAAACTTAATTCATCCACTAAAACAAACACAGTCTGGAAAATGATCCACAAAATTTCTGGCAAAAACCAGTCTACTCCACTCAAATGCCTCATTAAAAATAATACTCAAGTCACCAATATAAAAGTTATTGCCAACACACTAGCTGAGACCTTCTCAGTAAATTCCTCCTCCACAAACACCAACACAGAATTTCACAAATACAAAAACAAGAAAGGAAAACAAAAGCTTAATTTTAAATCAGGCAATACTGAAAGCTACAACAAACTCTTTTCATTATCAGAACTAAAAGAAGCCATCCAAAAATCCCACAACACTGCAGTCGGCCCAGATGAAATTCACTATGAATTTCTCAGACGATTACCTTCAAAATCCTTAGAATACCTATATACTGCATTAAGCAACATTTGGAAAAATAGCAAACTCCCAGAATCATGGAAACTTGCAACCATAATTGCAATACCTAAATCAGAAAAGAATAATCTTTAAGCATTAAACTATCACTCAATAGCTTTAACAAGCTGCCTGTGTAAGACCATGGAATGAATGGTCAATAAAAGGCGAGTTTGGTTCATAGAATCCAGTAATCTTTTTACCAACTTCCAATGCAGCTTTAGGAGCCGAAGATCAACAATGGATCATGTGGTCAGATTAGAAACCTCCATACAAGAGGCAATTATACAAAAACAACATCTCGTAGCAATATTCTTTGACCTAGAGAAAGCATATGAGACTACTTGAAGGTATGGTATCATGAATGACCTACACAACGCAGATTCATTAGCTAAAGCTGCTCTCAATATGATACTTGATAGAAAATCAAAAATACCATATACTGACCTCAAACCAAAAATCAGGCAAATAGTTACAAAGAAATGGCAACAATTATGGGAGAAAAACTCCCACAACAAGCTCTTCCAAGTACAGCCCATTTTAAAAGAAAGGAAGCTGGATCCTAATAATACCAAAAGAGAAGAAACCATTCTTGCCCAGCTATGCATTGGACATACTATATTAACTCACTACCTAAATGTCCATGTGGAAACCAGTATACTATAAAATACATCTTGATTGAATGCACAAAACTAACCAACATTCGATGAAGGTTTTATAATGTTGACAATATGAACAAACTATTTAGAATTATCAACCCTAAGCAGATATTGAACTTTCTGAAAAGAACCGGCCTCCCATCAAAAATGTAGACTGATGTATTTTCCATTCTTGCAATCACTTAACACTGGAAACAAATTACTAACATGAGATAGAAGTACTGGTGTTAGTTAAAATAGCTCCAAGTATTATTGTGTGCAAGCAAGTGAGCTCTGGTTTGTCTAAAAATGTTAAATTACAAATTATATGCTTACAATTCATATATATTTGATATATATACATAAACAGGATTTGGTATGAAATAACCTATAAGAGATTGATATGCCATAAGATCCAACTAACCAAACCAAACCTACTTGCTAACACCCACATACCTAGATGAGACAGGGCTTATTCCCCAGCTTAAAATGATTTTAATGTTCTGTATCAGGTGTCAATGATGAGCTGAGTACTGATTTATTTTTTCTCTTTTCAGCTTGACAATTGTATTCCTTTAAGAATGGATTGCAAGTGTCAGAATAATCTTGACAGGTTCTGTTATATCTGCAGTAATGAGGTTCTTCTTAGCCACCAAGCAAGGATCCCTGACTTTGTGAAGAAGGCATATCACGATTACTTTGGCACAAACTAGAGGATCAGGATAGCCCATTTATTCCCCACGTTTGCTGTAAAATGTGTGTGGAACTTGAGGGATTGGAGGAGTGGTAAAGGAAGATTATGCCATTTGCCATTCCAGTGGTCTGGAGAGAAGGAAAAGATCACTATATGGACTGCTATTTCTGCATGATAAATCTTAAAAGAATAAATTGCAAGAACAAACACCATGTCCAATACTCCAATGTTCCTTCTGCCATAAGACCAATCCCTCATGGCCCAGACCTTCCTGTTCCTGGGCCAGATGGTAACATGGAATATAGATCTGATTTCAAATATAGTGACATGACTGTCGTAACTGGGGATGATGCATACAAACCAGAAAAAGATGACCAGCCAGTACTCTTGACCCAAGCAGAACTCAATGACCTGATATGAGACCAGAAAAGGAGTCTGCTCAACTGCTGGGTTCATGTTTTAAAGAGAAACATATGTTAGCAATAGGAATAATGTTCTACTGGTATGAAGACCATAAGAGAGAATTAAGACATTTTTTCATGTCCCAGGACAAGTCATTATTAGTTTATTACGACAAAATTGCTGGATTGATTAAATCATTGGGATTAGAGTATGATGCTACAGAATGGAGACTTTTTATTGACTCAACCAGCAGAAATCTCAAAGTAGTTCTTCTACATAATGGGAATTGTTTTCCATCTATCCATATTAAGTATTCAGTACAAATGAAAGATTGCCCAGTTGGCTGGGGCTGTAGAATACACCAACTTCTTCTCTGCAGAGGGTTGACCCCAACCTCAACAAGTATCCTGGATAATGCTGGAGCTTTCGAGAATGTGAAGTACCCCTTCATTGCCCCGGAAAACACCAAAAATCTCCTCAAACTCATTTTGGCCGATTGTAAATTGAAGTTGCATAAGATATCAGAAGAGTTAAAAATATCAGAAGGCAGTGTATTTACCATTTTTCTTGAACATTTGTCAATGAGAAAGCTGTGTTCAAAGTGGGTACCATGTCTGCTCACAATCAATCAAAAACAACAACGTGTCAATGATTCAGAGCATTGTTTGCAACTGTTTCAATGCAACAAAAAGGAGTTTTTGCATAAATATGTGACAATGGATGAAACATGGATCTACCACTTCACTCTGGAGTCAAATCGGCAGTTAGCTGAGTAGACAGCAGCAGGTGAAAGCCGTCCAAAGTGACCAAAGGTGCAAACATCAGCACGCAAGGTTATGGCCATCGTATTTTGGGATGTGCAAGGTATTTTGTTAATTGATTACTTTGAGACAGGAAGAACCATCAATAGCAAATATTATATAGCATTATTGGTGCATTTAAAAGAAGAAATCGCCCAAAAACTGGCTACAAATGAAGAAGAAAAAGTGCTCTTTCACCAAGACAAGGCACTGTGTCACAAGCCGATCGCAACAATGGCAAAACTACATGAGTTGTAATTCAAATTGCTTCTGCACCCACCCTATTCTCCAGATCTGGCCCCTTGTGACTACTTGCTGTTTTCAGACCTCAAAAGAATGCTACAGGGAAAGAGATTTGGCTTCAATGAAGAAATGATATCAGAAACTGAGGCATATTTTGAGGCCAAAGACAAATTGTTCTACAAAAAAGGCATTGAATTGTTAAAGAAGCATTGAAATCAGTGTATCACCCTAGAAGGAAACTATGTTGATGAATAAAGTTGAATTTTCCCTAAAAGTTGATGTTTTATTAGTTAGGCCCGAGACTTATTGAGTGATGTGTTAAATCACACAGCACCAAAGTTTAGTTTATAAGTGTAAAGCAATTTTTTGTTTAAAAATGTTTTTAAAAAATCAACACTAAATCATTTGTTAAAGTAGTTAAGAACCAATAAGATAATTCAAATATAAAATATCACACAAGAATGAAATTTGCTCAAAACAATTTTTTGTGAGTTCAGAATAATGATTTTATTTTGCCATAGAATATTTCAAAAAAAGAAAAAGTTAAAAGCTTTGTGCCATATAGATTTTTAAAAATAACTTTTACTAAGAATAATTCCTCAGATTTCTTAGTCTATTTCTTTAACCACTTCAGAACAGATAAGCGTAAATATCACATGATGGAGGAAAAGGTTACAGTATAAAAATATTCTTGTACAATTTAGCATGTGTAAAATTTGTAACATTAACATTGATTTATTTACTCCCTGCCCACCAAGAGGAAATAAAAAGACAAAAAGGGACCACTCATTAGTTGGTCTTCAACTAAGAATTGCTTGTCTTCAACATTAAAACAGTTAGGTTATTGGGTTGTAGGTTAAAAGAGGGGAATATGATATATCAAAGTTACTGAGTACAGGAAGAGACATGAGTAAGTTCTTTTCTATATCTGCTCAGAGACACTCCTTCTATCAGCCAACAGGACCCACCCTTAAGGAACACACACACACATACACACTTTCTCTCTCCCTCTCTCTCTCAAGATATTTGGAACCAGAGATCAATTTTGTTCCTTTCAGTTTTCATGCTCTGTTTCTCATTGATGTTCTTTATTTTATTTATTATATATATTATGTTTGTAGTAGGAAGAAAAAAAGAAACTGTATGGTTTGGTTATTTTCTGAAGAGTTGAATGTGTTTTAGAAAATGGAGTGTTTATCAGTTTAGATGGGTGGAATCAATACATAGTTTGTTTGTTTTTTATACTATATAAGTACAACTGACATATATATAAAATTGATGAAGGATGTCATCAATCATCAAAGTTATTTTTTACTGGTAGAAATAAAGATCACTTCAATTCTTTATATTCCTCCAATATAATCAAGTCTGACTTAATAGTGGGAAATTTAGTGAAAATAATAAAGAATGCTTTTCCAAACCCCTCCCACCCCCCCAAAAAAGAACAAAAAAGGGTGTGGCATTAAGACATAGGCCTTGCTGAGCACAATTCAATAGAAATTGACAGCATAATAATAATGATTATCCTATGAGATAGTAGATTGTCCATGAACCATGCTAAGTCATTAATGTTATTTCTTGGGTCAGTTTGGGTTACTTGATAGTGTCTGTCTCATGTGACAATTTGTTCTGGGTTAAATAGTACCAGTAATAAGGAGTTGAATACACACACACCTAGTATCCATCAATCTCATGAGATTATAGATTTGTACCAGTATCTTAACATAGCCTTAAGCAAGTTTGTATTTAAGACTGACTTGTTTCCTATGCTGCAAGTCTCCTCTCTTCAAGACACTAATATTGTTTGAAGGAAGGGCAAGATGCTATACAAACTCTTCATTAGTGTTGCTGTAGGAATTACCTGGTTGAAAACAATGTTGAACTGCTTTTGGGACTCCAACTTCTGGTTTTGCCATACTACTGTGCCAAGTTGCCCAACCATGCAGTTAAGGAGTTTTGGTTTTCCTTCTTAACCAGTTGTCTGTGCCAAGACTACAGATTCTAGTCTATCCTACAATTTAACCCTAGCTAGAGTGAGAGGAGATGGATTCATTTGTCCAAAAGTGAAATGCAAACAATCTCATTAAGTCCATTTTCAACAATATTTATTTTCCTTTTATATATATGTATATATACATAGAAAAGGTAAAATGGAAGAAAAATATGTTTGATGGGTTGTTTATTTTCTAACGCATTTCAACTTCAATATTTTTTTTAATGAAGAAGTGTTTTATCAAAATTATTTTAGTATGAGAAATAATTATGATAGATGGTGTGCTATCGAATATGCTTTAATTATTCTCCTTTTATTTTTGTCATGAATGAAAGCAATTTGAGGAATATTATGTTCTTTGGGATAAATAATTAAAATGTCATGGATGTATCTAATGTATTGAATATCATTGGGTAGGAGATGTTTGAAAGATTGGGATTCCAAAAATTGTTGGTAAAGGTAAGCTAGGAGATCCCATGAAGAGGCCAAATTTTTGTTGGTTATTATATTATTATATTTGAAGAAGTATTGGTTGGTGCATAATTCAATTATTTTAATGAGTTTAGAGACAGATAATGGGAGAGATTTTTTTTTTTTTTTTCTTGGTGGATTTTCAGTTGGAGGATACATTTTTAATGGGTATGTTTGTAAATAAAGATTGAATGTCAAGACTAGATATGAGTTTATTTTCCATGTTTATGTTTCTTATTTTATTGAGGAAGTCACAAGAATTTTTTCAAATGTGAAGGGTTAATTGTGCCTAATAGAGGTGTTAATATTTTGATTATGTTTTGCAATGTTATGAGAGTGGCGTTGTTTATACTAGAGATTATTGGGTGTAGAGAGATGTCGTTTTTGTGTGTTTTAAGGATTTTGTTGATTGTAAGGATAGTTGGGTGGAAATTTATTTATGTGGACCATAGTTTGTCTTTGTTTGAGATTATTTTTTATAGGATTTGTTGAAGATTTCTTTATTGTTGTTTTTAAGGGAGGTAGAGGTGTAGGTGTTTTGGTCATTAAGTAGGTTCATTAGTTTTTTATGATAATCTATGGTGTCTAACATGGCAATACCTCCACCTTTGCCAGGGGAAGTAATAATGAGGTTTTTTGTTTTTGGCTAGGTTTTTGAGGGCTGTCATGTATCTTCTTTAGTTTCTCATAACATTTTAACTAACCACACTTTTGACTTTCAAAATTCTGCTATATCTGCTTTCATTCCTGACAAAAAAAAAGGAGAATAATCGAAGCATATTCCATAGCACACCACAACACAATACCACAACGTCAAGGTTTTCTTCAAAATTCCACCATATATAGGGAAAATAATATTAAAAGAATTCAAAATTCACACTAAAGATTAGCTCCCCTTTCTCTAAACATTCAAAGCAATAAAACATCACAAATCTGTTTCTCTAACCACAAAACACCAATTACTTTTTTTTTTAAATTACATCACGGGACATGACGCAATTTGAACAAATCAACCAGTATTAATCCGTTTTTTCATATAGCAACACCTACAAGCCATGATGATTTCTAATTGAATAAAAATTTATCTATCATAATTATTTCTCATATTAAAATGATTTTGCATTCAAAAAAAGTTTGAAGTCGAAATGTGTTGGCAAATAAACAACCTCTCAAACATATTTTTCTTATGTTTTACTTTTTCTACATACATTCTGTCAGATTCAACACATTTCTCCCTATATATATATATTGTCACGTGGTCTCCCACTGAGAGAGGAGAAGTGGGGGATTACTACTATTCCTTCATATTTGAATTAACAGGCCAAGGACTGACCATTGAAAGAGGAATCTAGGTCAATTCCTCAAGTAACAAATCCAGGTCAGAATGGAAACCAACAGATGTTTGTACTTTGTGACAGGATGGGTAAAGAATGGGGTACAGGGACATATAGTAGCCCTAACGAATCACCTGACAGGGGAAGGAAGAAGATAGAAGCCAAATGATTGGCTAGAATCCCAAAAGCGGAAATAGCCCCCTTCTTCCGTTAGTGGAAATAGGGAAAAAGAAAATCAGTTTTGGAACAGGGGTCATCGTGAACAGATTCTCATGCCAAACTCTGGGCAGAGCACCAAAACCGGGATTTGCGGAACAGTAGTTGAAGTGATAAGATATATTGAAACTACCACCGAAACCACGGGGGGAAGATGGAAAGTATCTTGGACAAGAAGAACCCATACCTTCAAGCCTGAACTAAATATAACATAAATAAATTCTGTCAACCCGTAAAAAAAGAAAATATTCTCCAAAGGAAAGTCATCGTAAAGATAAGTAAACTTTAAGACTGTTTCTCCCTATATCCAATTATATACTCTCTCTCTCTCAATTTGAAGAAAGACTAAAGAATAAAGAAAAGAAAAGAAGAAAGACATTTATGTTTATGTACTATCTGTTAATAATATAGCCGACACGTTGAATATGTGTATCCGCGTGTGTAGTAAAAAGATTGATATATTTTAATGTTCCCACGTGTTGAAGTTGTTCATTTGTATCATCTACTATCAAATTGCTTATTTTATGTTTCTTTTTCAGCTTCTATTTGCCTTATGTTATTCTCGCTTAAATTGTCCTATATGAATTCCTTTAAAAAAATATTACACGGGAAACTGAGGTGGTCAACTACTATAATTAATATTATTACATCTAAACCTAGAGGTCCATATCTTCCATTGTTCTAGGGGAGGAAGAACTAGTGGCCTTGGTGGGTGTGTGAATAGTGTGAAATTTGGAAACCCCCTTGCCAGCGGTGGTCAGTCTAGCCATAAATTAACCCCCACATAATATGCCAGTTCCTATATGCCCGAGAAAGGACTCTGAACAAGGACTTATTCTACAAGGGATCAAGTGCCAGACCGCCCTGTCTTCATACGAGCAAAAAAATAAACTCCCCATTTGGTAATAACAATATTTAAATGTACCAGTTCCCATACGCTTTTAAATGGTTGCTCATCCGGGGATCTTTTTATTTTAATTTGCCGTCACAATATATATATATATATGCAAAAGTTTTACTTTATTATATTATTTATGATTAAATTTAAAGGTTTAGTGCTGAGAGTTTGAAATTTATATGTAAAACAAAATTATCATGATAATAAATGAATCCCAATTCAATGAAAAATATTAGTTCATGTCATTTTATAAGATTTCAATTTGAGATTTATGTAAAGAATAATCCTGCATATCTTAGCTCAGATTTTGATCTGTTTTTAGTACAAAATATCTTTGCTTATTTCTTTGTAAATTCTGGATCATTCTAGAAAATCAGATCAACTTCTAATTTGATTTTTTTTCTTAAGTTTTCAACTTAACTTTTCAAGTATGCATTTGTGAGCACCAAATAACAATAATTCAGTCAAATCTTCATTTAATTCTTTTCAAAGTATTTTTATCAATACATAAATAATAATTTTAAAAGTTTATGCATTTAAACTACTGTCTCTAAATTCTGTCTTGTTTTTTTGAGAATTTCTGACTGACTTCTGAATACGCACCATTTTTTTAAAAGATTAAAGGCTTTTATGAATTTCTATTAATTTTGAGAAACTTGTCCAAGTTTTTAAAATAGTTTGGGAAAAATACAACAGCAGCAAAATATTTTGGAGTAAACCTCAGGAAGGAAAAAAGAAAATTTATGTATCATCACCAAGTTATAACTTATTCTTTTCTGTTCTTCAATCATTATGTGGCCATTTGCTTCTATGATATCAACAAACAAATTTATAAATCAATCAGTCATAAAATCACAAATTTGTTCTTTTACTGGTCAATCAAACACAGTTCAGGGAGAGTTGGGTATATAACTTTTGATCTAAGCAGAAAGTATCATTAGTGACTAACTAAAATTTTAACTTAATCTTTATTAAAGAATCTGTTGAATTGGCAAAATATCTTAGATAACTTGAATTGGATTTTTCAAATGGCTTCGGAATTAATGGCTTTATACCAATATATCTCCTATTTTCTCTTTTATGTGGAAGTCATTTAGTATTTAGAACTAAATAATCTAAATTTTTTTCTGTGTTATACAATTTTTCTTTCACCTTATGATTACAATGATCTGTAGACCTTGTTCATATTCAATAAATTCTTATTTAGGCTTATTATAAGGAAACTATTTTCTGTGGGTATTACATAGGAATGACTTTCCCAAGCTTTTAACATTCCCTCCCTCCCTCTAATTCCCAAATTTTATCAATGTTCCTACTAGATGGGCAAGAAAGACCCACCCTAAATTCATAAATGCTTTCTTTTAGGGATTTTCCTTCAGACTTTTAATTATATATATAAACTGAGTGTTTTATTTAAAACTAGTAAAAATGTCAAAAAGTCTTTTCATTTCATAAAAAACGTCAGTGGATTTAATTTTCTAAAGACTGGTTGTTTTGAGTTTTAGATGATAATAATCTTACAATTACTTCTGATGTTTTTTTAATTTTTCTTGGTCAGAAATGATCATTTATTATTATGAGTTAAAAAAACAACTTTTTTTGTGAATTTTTCCTGATGAGCTATCACAAAGATTCTCCACAAGAACATTTTAGTTTTTGTCTTTTTATTTAACTTTTTCTATCTTTTTATCTATGCTTTGTATTTAAGAATTTTATATATGTGAAAAACATTTGATTTCTCTAGAAATAATGAAATCAGGGTTAATTTGGTTTCAAAGAAAATCAATTTTTATAAAAATTTAGTTGGGGTGTATCTATTTAGGAGCAATTCTATCTATCTGTCTGCCTTTATATATTATATATATATATATATATATATATTGTCTGGCAGCCTATTCCTTTTTTATCAATTAAAAATTTGCAATGATTAGTTACAAACAGTAATTGTTATAATAAAAGATATACCTGTATCAAAGAAAAAGATTTACCAATTATATTCTTCAGTTGATCTTACAATATCTCTCAGAGTTTTGTGGATTGATATTTTTAATTTAAGTGAATGAGATTTATCAATTTAAACATTATGCTATTGTGCATGATGCTAATTCTAGGCAATAATGTTATGTAATTATTTTACATCTCCAGCTTGAACTACAACCTATAAACCAAATAGGTAATTTTTAGTTAAATATAAATAATTATTAAGACAATCTGACTTTTTTTCTAATTGAAAAAATTTAAATTCTGTACAATAAGTTATGTCTTACTCCAACATGTCGTCCTGGTGATTTTTTATTGTTAGAAACACTCTCTCAGTAATTGTTCTTCCTTCTCCTCATGAGAAACAAAACTTTTTTGTTGAAACCATTCCCTGGTTCAATAATTATAGTTACTAAATTTAGTATTTCTACATCAAACTATTTGGCTGTCTATAGAGGACAGACAAAAAAGCACTTGTGTATGAAAGTCTATAAAGCATCCGTAATATTAACAAAAGAACTCAATATGTAGGATATTGGCACCTTATCATACTTTTTGGACCTCACATATCTCAGTATTTCTTACACTATTAAGAACAGTCTGTGAAATCTTCTTTAGGGATTACTACCAATTGCATCATTACAATTTCAAATCTCCATTTCAACAGTAATTTTATTCTTTGGAAGAACTAGAAGTTGCAGTAAACTAAATCTGGACTGGGTGATGCAAGGTTTTCTTTAAAAAATCTTGCATGATTCATGAAAAATAGATAGTTGCTTTATCACATAGTACACAAGATTACTCAACTGTTTCTTACTGCTGAATGAGTAATCCCATAGAAGAGTCTGTTCCCTCATTTACAGTAAGGCCTCCTATGAGTGGCTGCTAAGTTAAATCAAGTCTGAACAACTGGTTATTAAGATATGGTTGAATACTTCCTAGACAAACTTCTTATATATCTATATAATCATATATGTATCTAATGATATTTTTCATTGGTGAAAAAAATATTAATTGATAGGTTTTGAAGTTTTTACTTTTCTTCAAGGTTATGCAGATCATTATTCAAATTTATTTTTTAACATATTTTGGTTGTTCCCTGCTCTTGTCTTCTTCAGATATATTTAGTGAAAGTTTGAAACCTTTATTTTTTTTAAAATACTAATGTTTTTCGATATACACTTTTTATATTGTCCCTTTTTTGAAAAAACAAAGCAAAAACAAAACATATCTATTATGAAGTGGTGGCACTTTTTTTTTTCTTTTCAGATAAAATTTTCATTAAATAGCAATGCCTTTAATGCAAATGAACAGATTATTTTTACAAACTGTTGTTAAAATCTGTAAGATGAACACTTCACATGAAACAGCATCTGTTTTAAGCAAGAAGTCTACTTACTAAGCATCTACATGCTTAGAATATTTGTATTGGTAAGATGAAAGACTACAACACTGTCAGATACCACATAGATTAAATGAAGGTTGGAGAATGGACCAATGAAAATGTGTACAAAATGAGAAAGATAAAGATATTTTGCATAATTCTTGGAATACTGACATCATCTAATACTTTTTGACATCCGATTTATCTTTCAAAATTTGAAATGAAAAAATAATAGATTCCAATTTTATTTAAGGTTTTGTTTATTTTGTCATTAAATTTTGGTTTTTTGACTTTTCTCTTGTGGAGGAGACTGCAAAAATATTGATGGTGAGAAAGCAGCTGTCATATATAATGAAAGTGGCAGGGTGGGTAGTGGACCTGGATGGATTCATGCTGGTAGAGGGGTGGAGGGTGGCTCAGTAAAATTTGAAAGTTGAGAACATACAAAGGTAGCAGAAAACAATCAATAGACTCATTGTCAGAGTTGGGTTTGTCAACATAACTAACATTGGGAGGGTTTGCACTCAATGACATGTGAACATCAATTTTGCTACTCTTCATTTTTTGAGATAAAATGATTGATTTTATGTTATCTAATGAAAAGAAGGTATTTAGCTTCCATATTAGAATAAGCCATTTTATAATAGGGGCTATGCATGAATCAAGACTCATGTGTAGCAAGTGCAAAAATTTTTGACCTGGTCTACATTCCACTTTTGGGGCACCTCAGGTACCAAGAAATAAACTTAGTCCTACAATTAGACAAAGACCTGGAAGGATGGCCCATTGAGGCTAAGGTTTAGTCAGAAATATAACTACCTGGCATGAATGCCAGGCATCCCACACAAAGTATATACATGGAAAACTCCAAATATCTGTTATTTTTGTCATTGAGAATAGTTTTCTCTTTTATAGGGTTAAAATTAAGACAAGTGTTGAATTTTCAATCAGCATCCTCCCTACCTCATCTTGGAAAATTAACACAATAGTTTTTATCTACCTCCTAGGAGTTACTATGTCTTCACAGCATAGCTCACTTGTGAAAAATTAAAATTAAAATTTTTAATAATTACCAGATTATAATCAATATTTAAGCATCATAAAGTTGAAAAATCATAGATTGTACCATCATAAAATGAGAAGCATTTTTTCCACTCATTCATATGGGCACACACAAATTATAGTGTGGGTGGGTGTGTGTGTGTGTGTGTGTGTGTGAGACAGAGAGATCCAAAGTATGATAAGATAGTTTTATTTCATAAAAACTGATATCAATCCCATAGTTATACAAAAGACATGCTGATCTCATGTTCAAGTTAAACCTAGTCTCATAGACTGCAATTTATGAGAACAATAGAATAACAAGTCAGAGATTTAAAAAAAAAACATATCCTAAGAGGAAAAAATTCCAAGAAACTGTTGGATAATATCCTTCCATGCTGTCTGAAATTCTATTAACACTGACAATTGATAAGCTTGAAGCATTTTATATCAAATGTTAATCATTTATTATTGATGACAATAATGAAGCAACTTTTAAGAATAATAGTTGAAATGACCATTCAAATTTTTTATAAGATAAAAGCAACTAAAAATTAATGTAAAATACTAGTCAAAATTAATGATAATAATGATTTTCATTCAAGTATTCAAATCAGTTCAGAATATCATTGTTATGTAGTAGACCATTGATTTTCTGGCATCTCCTTTAGTCTGTGCAAGAATAATATGTATACAGTGTACTTACCATCATGCAAATGGCTATGATTGAACCTAGTACTGGTGGTAGTCCTTCATCAAAGGATTGCATTTCTTTGATGAGGGGCTGCCACCAGTATTTGTGCTGTTATGCATGGTTCTGCTTGGTTTGACTGCATCAGTGACTATCCACCCCTCTGCTCATATTGTGTTTTGATCACAGAAGGTAAGCAGGTTACTTGACAAAATAACCAAAGTGATGAACTGGTTGATGGCTAACATTTTGGTTATATCATTTGTTGTATATAGCAGTTTTAACTTTCCCATTTGGTTCTAGTCAAGTGACACTGAAATATGCAATACAGTTATAAATGATCTTGTTGTAGAATATTTGCTTAAAGTTCTCATAGCCCTAAAGCTTTAAAAGTATGCGATGTCCATAACTAGTTGGGTCAAAGGTAGATTATTGAATTTTTTTATGTACCCTGTCAATCCTTCAAAATGAATAATTTTGCATGCTTTTGAAATCAGGGTTACCAAAAGATTTATGGTGCATCTGTATAATTCTGATTTTTTTTTTGTTTTTTTGTTTTGTTTTTTTTTTGCTGGGGATAACTAGAAAATATTATTTTTATACCTGAAACTAAGGGTTTCTTCTAGGTCTTCTTGTCATGTATGGATTTCAACTTTAGGTTATTGAATATGTAATGACTGACTCTCAAATTATTTCTCATAATTTCACTGATACATCAGAGTATGTATATGTATGTACATATAATACACACACACACACACACACATATATATATATTGTCATCCATAGACAGACTGTTTTGTTGTATCACAACTCTTCAGTGTGGCTAGATACACAGGACACTTCAAGTGGGGATTGAAACCCTAACTTGACATTAGACTTAGTATCTTCTGAGATGTTTGGAGGGAAAGAAATATAGAATTACCAATAAAAGAAAGAATGAGAGAAAAAGAAGTTCTTAAAAGTAAAAGGATAAAATTATTTCATGAATTTGCACTGAATTTCTCTTCAGTTCATTTATCTTTTTGTTTTCTTTTCATCTGGTGAAATACGCCATTTCTGATGTTTGTCATGTCAGGACTTTCATAAAACTTGTGATTGTGAAAAGATCTGAGTTAGTAAGACATTTTGTTTTAAGATGCCATAAAGTATATATTTACTTGACCCACGGGCAAGATGTGACGCAGAGTTAATTCATTAGCAGAGTAAAGCTGGTTAAATAACTCAGTTTGCCTCATTATTTATTTGTAGCTTGAAGGAGAACAGATGCATTCAAGCAAAAAGTGAAATGCAAACAGCCTCGATAAGGTTTTGAATTTGGGTTGCCAATTTCATTTCCTACAATGATAAGAGTGACTGGCATGCCATAAAGTAATATTCATAATCTCATCAAATGCATCATTTTGCTCAACACTTTGTTGATTGCAAGTGAATGCACATGTTACTAATAACAGTTAATTTCATTGAACTGAATGAGATTCAAGACAGGAATAATTCTTTGATGACTTTTAACGTCAGTATATATAATGCGTGTTACATTTCTAGTCCATATTCCTTAGCTATTCAAGCTACATTTTGATTAATCAGCAACTAAGTCAACAGAAATTCTGTTTTTGCTCTTATTTTTTAAGCTTGACTGAATACCTACTCTGTATACCCATGAAAGGTGATATGCCATTAAACAAAGAAACCAAAAAAACATTGAATAATTATACCCAACATGTGTCTGTTGTTATGTTCATTCATTTACAGTTTTTTATGGATAAAAAATAATTTGGTCTCTTCCTTTTTTGTTTTTTTTTTTTTCACTCTGATCATTATTCTTGATCCATCATATTTTTCTATCTTTTGTTTTTTTTTTTTTACGAAGTCTCTTCCACCTTCTTGATCCAATGTATTTTTCTATCTTTTATTTATTTATTCATTTTTTTTACTAATTTTGTTCATCCTTCTTGATTCATTGTATTTTTCTTTTTTTTTTTTTTGCTTTTTAAGTTGGTTCATCTTTCTTGATCCATATAATTTTCCTTTTTTTTTTTTTTTTTTTTTTTTTTACTAAGTCTGTTCATTCTTCTCAATCCATTCTATTTTTCTATCTTTGCTTTTTTAAGTGTGTTTAGCCTTCTTGATCCATTTTATTTTTCTTACTTGTGTTTTTTTTTCTTTTTACCAAGTCAGTTCATTCTTCTTGATCAGATGTATCTTTTTTCTTTTTTTAAATTAAATCTGTTCATCCTTCTGGATCCATTCTAATGTTCTTTTTTTATTAAGTCTGTTTGTCTTTCTTGATCCATTCTATTTTACTTTCTTCTTTTTTTGTTATTAAATCTGTTCACCCTACTTTTTTTTTTATTAAGCCTGTTTATCATCCTTGATCCAATGTATTTTTCTATCTTTTGTTTTTTTTACTAAGTCAGTCCATCCTTCTTGATCTATTCTATTTTTCTTTCTTTTTTTTTCACTAAGTATGTTAAACCATTGTCTTTTTTGTATCAAGTCTGTTCATCCTTCTTGATCCATTGTAATTTTCTGTCAAGTCTGTTCATCCTTCTTGATCCATTGTCTGTTTCTATCTTTTGTTTTGTTTTTTATTCAATGTTTTCATCCTTCTTGATCCATTCTATTATCCTATCTTTTTTTTTCTTAGCTTTATAATGTGTCCATTATCCATGCACTTTAACACAAAATATAATGGACTAATAAAACTGTTTTTCTTTTTCAAATGAGGCTTAAAGCTAAACCATTTTTTTATCAGATGGAAAAATTCCTTTTGCTGGCTGGAACATTTATTGTTTAGGCAAGTTGACAGCTAAGGATCGAACCTAATACTCTCTTATCAATTATTCAGTAAGCTTTGAACTTTGGACAAAAGAACATTGAGCTAATTTCAAACCTGCATGTTTTTTTCAGCTTGCCTTTCTGTCTCTCCAGTAATGACTCTTAGCTTAGTGATCAATAGCATCTCTAAATTATTTGTCTCATTGTACAACTTAGACTATTGCTGAATAATAGATTCAAGCAACTTCTTTATTTTCTAAAATAATATCTTTGGACAGCTGCAACAAAATATTGAACTCAATATCACATGAGCTATTCTCTTTTTAGTCACTGCCTCCTTAAGAATTCTTCTTAGGTTCCTGTCAAATGGAGATATAACATTAACAAGTAAATATAAATTAATTTTATTTCAATCTAGGCTCCTCTTCAAATAAGTCATGGTCTCAATGGGATCCTATTACTTCATCTGGTTTGACCTCATTTACAATGACTTTCTTGGTTAGTTTGTTAACTATCTCTCTATGACAAGTATTATTGATGGTAATTTAAGAAGAATTTAGAAGAACCTTTTTAAGTAAAGATTGTATCTACATGAAAATGTATACAATCTTCTCTTATTATAATTGATGAAATTCTACCAGTACTGCTTTATTTCAGCCAAACTTTCCCAAATTGTTGGGGTCATCACTAGAAAGGTTTTAAACTATATTCAGATATATGACACACTGATTTTTAGGCTTTAACTGTTTCTCACCATCCCTTTTAGTTACTCCTTCTTGCTGTAAAATGGTACTTGTCCTGGTCATAAATGGCTATATGCACTTAGATACTCTCTGTTGCGACCAAGTGTTGATTAAGAGGTTATCAGTGTTATCTCAATGGTCCATCAGCCCTAAAAAAAGAAGATGTGTTTTAATTATGTCTGTAAAATAATAAACTTAGATATTTTTTTGAAATATTTATCAAGAGTTTGTGAGTTCTTTAAGATCTCTGGCGTAATCAGTCAAGAAACGCACTGTGTATGATTCAGACTAATAAAACATTCTTTAAATACAAGTCTTCATCAAGTCACACTAACAGCACAGAGTTCTCTGACACTCTCTTGCCTCCATTCCTATCATCCATTGCTCTTGGCAGGTCTTCTGGGCTGCATCTTGTGTCAATACAGAGCTGATATAAGTTTTTGCTGATTGGCCAACACTAGCACATCCATGTGTTGGTGTCCATCAGAGAATGTCACTTATGAATTCATCCTTGCTTCTCCGAGAGTGTCTTGCATCTCTTATTTGTCTTAGTTGAATGATTTGTGAGACAGGAGGCAAGTGGCTCCACAACTGCTATTTTGCGAGGTGTTGCTTTCAGAATTTATTCAAGACTGCTTGCAGCAATCTTTTGTAGTTCCTATCTTGCTTTTTCTCTATATGTGTTGTTAGCATCCATATGGTGCATCGGTATAGCTACAGCTTGGAAGAAATTTCGTTTTATTTTATCGGATAGATCAGACTTCTATATGGCTTCACTTTCCATGATCCTCAGGATAGCTTCTTTTAATCAGTCATATACTAAGGTTTATTTAGTTTGGCACAAGGCTAGAAGTATAGAGCATGCTGTGAAAATTAAACTCATTAGCTGTTATTACACCACGCAAGATAGCCATAGTTTATTTGAAATAGATGATCTTAATGACCTACTCAACTCAAATTTTCGTCTCATATTTCTGGAAGTTCAGTTTTTTTAATAAACACAATTTAAGGAAAATGACATTTCGTTTTGTTTTTAGTTGATTACATCAATTCTTGCTATCCACACGTGTGTGTCTGTTTTTTGTATTAGTGTGATTGTGTGTACACGAAAATGGGTATTTGTGTATTTTTATCAAGTAAACATTTACAACACATGTATTTTGTTAAAGTGCATATTATCTGTGACAGACTAATTTGCATGACCCGTGTGAATGTGATGTTACTGATATAAAGGGATGTGTATGCTGGAAATCCAGTTGCACCAAGAAGAAGTCTATTGTATTCTTCCTCACTGCCGCTTGTCTTTTTTCGAAATCAGTGGGTAAAATTCCTGACTCCAACCCTTGGCCAGGAATTGCTCTACTTTGCCGGCTGGAACCGACTTTTTCCTCCTTCTGAGACGGGCCGGCTTTTATATCTATCGCCGGGGTGCTAGAATTCTCAAGAATCTTGTTGACAATTTTACAACATTTGAAAAATGCTCGGTCATTTCCTGATTCTTGGTTACTTTTTCCACGGGTAGCCTTATACTTATCAAATAGTTTCATTTAACCATTAAAACCGGCACCAATATGACTTGATCATTGATACATTGCACCGTCCTATCTCTGCTCTATATATGAGGGGTGTCAAATTACAAAAGGTTTCCATTTGGATGCTACTAGAACTCAAAAAGACTTAATAAAAAATTTTATTTTAAAATAAAGTACTTCTAATAGATTTTAGTTCAAGAATATATATATATATATGTGTGTGTGTGTGTGTATAATGTTCTTAAACTAAAATTTAAATATCCTATTACGCTTCAATTCATTACCGCCATTTAAAAATTTTCCTTAGTAAATATTTTCGTCACTATGTCCACTTTCCTCTTTATTGCATTGTCAACCTATTTGTTCGTTCTCTCTCTCTCTCTCTAATCATACAATCATGTAGAAAACAGTAACCATAACATAAAAACAGAACAATCCGTAAAAAAGAAGTTCTCCAAATAAAATGATTGATATTATTGGTGACATCCTACCCTATCTCTCTTCTTTTCACACACGTGCATCCGTCTCTTTTTCTTGTTACTTTTTACGATCTGGAATCAAAGTTTTATTCTTCAACAATAGCATATTGATTTTATGAATTGAGGCAGGGTAGGATTCGTTCGAGAGAAACTTTCCCCTAATAAGAAACGTATTTTTATCAGAATTGCTTGGCGGTGGTCAGTTTTGACTTCCTTGAGACGCGTGGCTACTTAGTTTAATCACTTGAAGAATTTTATTCGTGCGTCCACGTGTCACTTTCAGTTCTATTTCAAACAATTCAGTTTAGCTTGAGTACACAGTTTAATTGTTAAAAGCATTTCTATTTAAAGCTATTCAGTTTAGTCAAACAGTTCTAATTCAGCCAATTCTGTTTAGTATATGTATAGATTTTGTTTACACACAATTAAATGTCAAAGCTGTTCTAACAATTCAGTTTAGCATAAGTACAGTTTCAATGTCAAAAACAGTTCTATTTCAAACAACCCAGTTTAGCATAAGTTTGCAGTTTAGTTCTATTTGACCCATAGATAGGGTCCTATCAAGTACTACCATTCCGGATCAGAGTGGACCTGGGAGTGATGGCAATGAAGGGGTTCACTGCATTCCCCAAAGCTTCAGCTTTGTGAATCGAGCATCAAACCATTTCACCCTAAGTCTTTAAATAACATCTGCTATCACACCCACTAATTTCTTTATCTGTTCCTTGTTGCTCTCTTTACGACTTTTGCCATGTCTTTCATCCAGTTCATCGCGACAACCCTGCCTTAATTTGGTTACGACTTCATAGCTTCCTTCCTCCAGAGACATTCTTCTGTGGTTTTCCTTTTCTTTCCGTCTAGAGGTAACGTTTTCTTGTTCACTACTATTGTCTGGTGTAGTATCTGATTTTCTATTTGATTGGGGTAGTTTGTTCCAACCAGGTTACTCCTACTGTTGTCAGTATAGTTTTCTTTATTCTGTTAGATCATTTATGCTTTTTGAATCTTTGTTTTCTACGATGACATAGCTCTATTTATTCCTTATCATCTCCACAAGTGTCGTCCATGCTTTCATAAATCAAATGTTATCGTAACTCTCGTTTTACTATTCGATATCTCTTCTTTGTCATTGTCACTCGTCTGACTTTCTCTCATAGCCATTTATCGTTCCATGATTGGGATATCACTCTCGTTCATGGACATCTAAGAAAATTCGGATAATTATTTTCTTCGATGTCCGAATCATCATCTAAAGATTCAGAATCGACGGGTACGGCAAGTGTAGTCTTGTACACTGGTTGACTAATATCGGGTACATCCCATTTGTCAATGTTTGCAGTACGTAGATGTTCCGCAAGTGCTTTTACTTCTGTGTTCGTTAACCGTTCTTATTTCTATCAGATATCGGCGCAGTTTTATTCCACGATTATGTAATTTAGTGTCCACCGTTTATCTAATTTTCCACATTTTTGGTGGTTCCTGTTGTCAACGAAATCTCCAACCTTAAAGTCTACATCCTTTGGTTTTGCTATTTAACTAGTCCGCTTGATGTTGTTTTACTTCCTTTAGATTTTGCTTTTGACTAAAGTAAAAACACGGTGTTGTTCTTGGAGGGCTCTTTCCTGATGTTCATTTCCATGGTACAACCGGCGTAGCTTCAAGTGGTGGGATAACATCCCTACCATAAAGTAAATAAAACGATGAGAAATTTGTAGATTCACTCAATTTGAATCGAAATGGTGCAAGCATCTAATTGATGTATAGATCCCATGAACTCTCATTATCTCCTATTTTCTTAGCTAGAATATCGTTCATAGTTCTATTTAGTCTTATTACTTTACTCTGGGGGGGATCAAAAGAAGTGGTCACCTGATGTATGTTCAATTCTTATAGGTTTTTTTCATAATTTTACTGATATTCTCTAGACCATTATCAGATACTATCAGAAATCAGGCACCAAATCTAGGAAAAGTTTCTTCTACTTCTAAATAACTGATGGTCTCCGCTTTCTTATTATGGACCGGAAAACATTCCGGCCATCTACCATAAATATCTGTGAATGATACGATATATTGATTTCCCGAAAGTGTTTTAGTGTATGACCCGCAAATACCTACCGCGGTTTTTGCGGAAGGGAATGGCGGATTATGATATTCTTGCATATGTGGTCGTAGTGTACTTAAATTTCTTGTTTAGTTCGGAATACACCTATTCACTTGTTCAATGACTTCCCTCATAAGACATGGCCAAAAGTATTTCTGTTTTATTGCTTAGAAAGTATTTTCCGTACCCGCATGACCGTTATAATCATGGTACTGTATGAGCACTTGTATTTTCAGGTGTGACAGGATGTATAATCTTATCACGGGCTCGTTGTTGGGTTGAGACAATAGACAATATCATCCATAACATCGTATTTCTTTTGTTCCAGCTTAGTGGTCTTACCTCTTTTTATTCAGTTTTTAAGCTCTAAAATATCTTTATTTATGTCTATATCTGGCAATAAAGGTGAATTTAAAAAGGGTTCAGTTCGAAGTTCCGTGTAGGCTTCCGATTTCAACAAGAAACACATGAAGAAGGCTGAAGGACGCATCCGCCGAAACGCTTGTGAATATAGCAATAAAGATGATGACAATAATTGGAATACTGTAAATGATTAAAAAATCATTTTTTTAATCCTGCATGTACTGTGACACTGGATTGATAAATCCACATGGACCATGGATGAGTTGAGTCTTGATTGTTTCAAAGGGCTCTTAGTTGTCATATCTATTAGCTAGCTCAGCAGAAAAAAATCTGTCAACACAATTTCCTATTTTTACTTTTTCAAATACGAAAACCAAGCAATAATGTACAATGTAATGATAAAGAAACGAGATTCTTCTACTTTCCTTTCAAAGTCCATAGAAAGATATTTTTTCTTAAATTCCATCGATTCCCTGCTTTTTCTTTTCTTTTTTTCCTCTGTTGATCGTTACATCACTCATTTTTTTTTCTTTGTTCTTCCGTTCTGCTAGGTCACACTCTTGATTTTGCGGGTTTTTTCTTTTTTCGTGTTTTTTCTTTTCTGCTTGGTCGCATTCGCACCCCCCTCACACACTCAAAAAACAAACAAACATTTTATTTGCAAGTCAAAGAATAAGGTAGTTAAAAACAAATTCTGGACATAAAATTATCTTTCCCTTGCTTTCAGGATTAAAGTAAGGTAAAGTATCTGTTTATCTCCTGCGGCCATGTTCTATGCATTTGGGTAGGACTTGTAATATATGTACTTGGGTAATGTTATTTGAGATAATAAATGAGAAGTACAAATATTAACTTTAAAAGAGGAATTTTATTCTTCTTATACAACGCCACGTGTTGGCTAGAAAATGTCCGGCGGTCAACACGTGTGTTTAGTGTTTGGACTCTCTTCAGCAACTGCCTCCTCTTCTGTCTTGGGTCGTCTTCGGCAACTGCTACTATCTCCGCTGATTGGCCAGAGGGAGAGGGAAAGCGAGAGAGAAAAGGAGAGAGAAGGGAAGAGAGAAGAGTGAGAGGCGATGGATTCTGGGATAGCATTCCTTGGCCGAGGTGGAAGTAAGGACCAAGATTTCTGTTGAGTTAGTATTGACTGCCCATTTACTGACCTTAGTAAGGGAGGTGATACTACAATACTCCCCTACCAGTAAACGGAGTTTTTGTTTGGTTTTGTTTGTTGTTTTTTTTTTTTGTTTTGTTTGTTTTTTTGCTTTTGTTTTTGTTTTAATAATAAATATACTCGTTATCCTTTTTCCATGTAACCGTTCTACCTGAAGTTCTTGTTTTCATTTTATGTTCCTGCACTTTTTCAGGAGATAAACTTTCAGACTTTTTATTTGTATTGGTAGTTGCATTTTGTGTACATTTTTGTTTGTTTTCAATGTAAGGTTTCAAACGGTCTATTGAAACTTGTGTATGCATATTTGAGTTAGTTTCTATTAGGAAATATTTTGGTGTTCGTTCGAGTACCATGTAAGGACCTGAATAGGGTGCTTCTAGCGGTTTTCGAACGCGGTCTATCCTAATCCAAACTTTATCACAAGTTTGAAGTTAATCTGGCACGTATGATTTTTGGTTGATTTTTCTCTGTTTGAAAAGTCTGTCAGATCGAATTTTGCCATAGTTTTGTGCAGTTCTCTTGTAAAATTTTGTGTAACTGTTTCTGTATTTTCCGTGTTTATCATTAGTTGTGGCAATAACATTTGTGCACCTGTGACCGCATAAAAAGGGGAAAAATTGGAGCAGTTGGGCATACTTCGAATTCCCATGAGAACTAGGGCTGAAATCCAAGATTCTTTTCGGCCCATAATAGCTGCTTTTAAGGTTCTGTGGGCTCTTTCTATGAGTCCATTGCATTGTGGATGATAGGATAGTGTACGTAGCCTATAGAATCCAATAATTTTTGATAGTTCAAGGAATAGTTCGCTCTCAAACTGTTTGCCTTTGTCTGATATGACGTGGAGTGGAACACCAAAGCGCGTAATCCACGTGTTTACAAAAGCTTCTGCTACGGTTTGTGCTGTAATATCCGATATAGGTTGTGCTTCTATCCATCGACTGGTTCGATCTATACATGTTAAAACATACCGACATGGATTGATGTAAGGATTGTTGGAGCATTTTGCTGGTGGTAGTGGTCCAATTATATCAATGTGTACAGTATGGAATCTTGATGATGGTATTTCCAACGTTTGTACAGGCGATTTGGTATGTCTGTATATTTTTGCTTGTTGACAAGATGTGCATGATGCACATAGTTCTTTGATGGTTTTATCCATATGTGGCCAGTAAAATCTAGCCTTAATCATTTTGATAGATGATTTTATTCCAGGGTGTGATATTGCATGCAAGCTGTCAAAGATAGATTTTCGTAGTGTGCACGGTACAAAAGGTCTGGGGTATGACGTTGATGTATCACATAACACAAATTGATCTTTTCCAGATAATGTGAATTTCTTTAAATCTGGAAAGGACTGTATTTCGGTGTCTGATTTTTGTGCATCTGCAAGTGCTGGCAGATCGTATATATCTATTTGTACAGCAAGTGTTGGGCGAGACAGACAATCTGCAACTACATTTTGGTTACCCTTCACATGAGCTATATCTGAAATTAATTCTGTAATAATTGCTAGCTGTCTTTGTTGTCTATCTGATTTGGCAGGTTTTAGACTGTGGAATGCACCGCATATTGGTTTGTGATCTGTCAGAAGTAATACTTCACGACCTTCTATGAGGTGGCGAAAATGTAACACTGACAAATATGCTGCTAAAAGGTCACGGTCAAAAGTGGAATATCTCGTCTGTGTTGTCGTCAGTTTCTTTGAGAAGAATCCTATTGGTATTGGATTTCCATTTATGACCTGATGTAAGGCAGCACCTACTGCATATTTGCTGCTGTCCGTGACTAGTTGATACTTTGTACAAGTTGGTTGAGGATGAGATAATTCTGTTAGCTCATCAAGTATTTTTATAATGTTAGAAAAGGATTGTTTTTCCAAATTATTCAAGGTAATTAATCCTTTAGGTGTTAATCTTATTCTTTCGGATAAAGGTAAGACTAACTTCGCAAATCTTGGTATTAACTTCCTGTAAAATCCTACCATACCAAGAAATCTGCGTAAGCTTTTAGCATCTGTAGGATATGGAAAAGATTCTATTTCTTTTACTTTATTAGCAGTTGGTGTGATTCCATTTGAATTAATTCTAAAACCTAGGAAATCTAGCGATGTTACATTGAAAATAGATTTCGATAGTGATATTTTCAGGTTATTTTCTTGTAAAATCCTAAAAACTGTGTCTATATCTTTCTTGTGGGAAGGCTCGTCGTCGCTGAAAATTAAGATGTCATCTAAATATATAAAGACACAGTCTATCTGTCGAAAGATTCTGTCCATGTACCTTTGAAATGTTGCCGACGAATTTTTTTAACCCAAACGGCATAAATTCGTAATGAAAAAGACCCAGCGGACAGATAATTGCCGTTTTAGGAATATCATCTGGGTGCATTTTAATTTGATGGTACGCTGAAATCAGATCAATTTTTGTAAATCGCTGTTTATTAGCGAGTTTTGTTGTGAATGAATTTATATTGGGAATGGGGTATCTATCACTTTTAGTGATGCTGTTTAATGCACGGTAATCTCCGCAGCAGCGGTATCCTCCACTTTGCTTAGGTACAAGATGTAGTGGGCTTGACCATTCGCTGTCTGAAGGAGTTATCACGCTTTCATTTATTAGTCTTTTAAACTCTTCTTTAGTCGCCGATAGTTTTTCCGCTGATAGCTGTCTGGATTTTGCAAAAACCGGTAAGTGGCTACCTGTATCAATTCTGTGATAAACACCGCAGTAGTTGTTATTTTTGTTTATATGAGGAGAAATGATTTCTGGGTATTTATCCAGACTGGTTTGAATAAATGATGGTAGTTCTACTTTGTTAATGACCACGTTTACTGGAGATGTCATGTTTAGTATTAATTCCTTTTTGGTAGCTGTTAACGGGTCGTAAATTGTTTTATTTTTGCAGTCGATTATGAGACCAAATTCATTTAAAAAGTCAAATCCAATGAGTGGATTGGTGATATCTGCGACCACAAATGTCCAGGAAAATGACCTTTTCAAACTTGGTATCCCAATCTCTAGGTTTGCTTGTCCGTGGCATTTTATTTTCTCTCCATTAGCGGTGGTGAGTGATACTGGTGTTGGATTTAACGTGACGCCATTTAACCTAGACGCTGGTATTATTGAGATACTTGCACCTGTATCCACTATAAATTTTAATGTAGTTGTCCCTAATCGTGTATTGATTTGTAATAGCGGCGAACTCAGGGGGACAGACATGGTTCGCGCCGTTAGTTTTCCGAGTCTGTTGGAGTTGGTGTAGGTGGACGCGAGCTTGGTAGTATTTTTGTGTTTTGCTTCTTCGGCCATCTACACCAAGGTTTGCAAGTTCTTGCTTGCTCGGCAAAGTAGAGGTGTGCTCTACATATTTTGGCTTTTTGTTCCGGGAAGAAAGGTTTAATACCTCTCGGTAAAATAATATTGTCTTTGCTTTTCTCAGTTTTTTGTGTCCTATGCTGAGCGGTGAACGCTGTCGCGTTGGTATTGTTAAGTGGAGGCATAAGCTCATCCGCTAGCTTTCCAAGTTGAGTTGGACTTAACTCCTTTTGTGAAGCAATGACGGGGGAAATTGTCGCTGGTAGGGCCTGAAGAAATTTGTGTATTACTATTTCTTCTCCGATACCTATCCGTTTTGCTATCGATAGCATTTCTTGCAGGTATGTTGAAGGACGGCCTGTAATAGTTGTTGTTGACATTAATTTGTCCACCAATTCTGGCTTTGTCCTTTCGTGGGCCTCAATTAATGACTGTTTTATTTCCTCGTATTTTTTGGATTCTAAAATTGTTATCGGTATTTTAGCTACCACCTCAGCAGGCAGAGATGATATTACCGTGTAGAATTTTGTTGTAGATGCCGTTATATTGCGCAGGTGGAATTGTGCCTCCAGAATGGAAAACCAGCCATTCACTGCCGTTTCCATGAATTCTGGTGTCTTTATGTTAATTTGCTGTAGAGAAGCTTCTTCCATTTTTATTTATTTTTTTATTATTTTTTTTAATTGTTTTTTTTTTTTGTGTGTATATATATTTATATATATATATATATATATATATATATATATATATATTTGTTGTTGTAGACGAAGAAAAGAGGAAAATATTTTTTTTTATTTACTTACGTCGAAGGTTCTCTCTTGAAACGATTGCGACGTGAAGTTGAAAAATTGGTTGAATTTATCCTGGAATTTTGAAAAGTTGCGTCTTATATCCTTTTAGTTGGGGTCACCATTGTAATATATGTACTTGGGTAATGTTATTTGAGATAATAAATAAGAAGTACAAATATTAACGTTAAAAGAGGAATTTTATTCTTCGTATACAACGCCACGTGTTGGCTAGAAAATGTCCGGCGGTCAACACGTGTGTTTAGTGTTTGGACTCTCTTCAGCAACTGCCTCCTCTTCTGTCTTGGGTCGTCTTCGGCAACTGCTACTATCTCCGCTGATTGGCCAGAGGGAGAGGGAAAGCGAGAGAGAGAAGGAGAGAGAAGGGAAGAGAGAAGAGTGAGAGGCAATGGATTCTGGGATAGCATTCCTTGGCCGAGGTGGAAGTAAGGACCAAGATTTCTGTTGAGTTAGTATTGACTGCCCATTTACTGACCTTAGTAAGGGAGGTGATACTACAGACTCGACAATTAAGACGAGCTGCGCAGAACAGGGTTATTTTTTATGGGTCTTTTTGGTTAAACTGACCAAATGTCACAGGTAGATCTAGTTACTGACGTTTTTCTCCTGAGTATAAGAAAGAGATATGGATTTTTTTCAAAGGATCAAGAATCCACTTAGCATATGTTAAATTTCAATTTTTAAAATATATTTTGACTTATTTAGACATTTTTTCTGTTTTCTAAATTCCTGCAGTTTAATGTTCTGGGAATAGTTCGACAAAAATTGATTAAAAAGCAAAAAAGCTTATTAAAATGTCGATGAATGAAAATACATTGAGAATTTTCAAATATTTTACAAATGTTTAATTGAAAAAATTAATTTAGGGTGTGAATTTCGACGAACAAAATGTTTGGGTATATTCCTAACAAAACAGTTTTGCATCTCCTCCCCGCCACGACATTCAAAAACTGGTTTAATTGTCAACTCTGTGTGTACGTGTGAGAGAGAGTATTTTCTTTCTGACTCCTCATTACCATTCACTCGCTCCTACATCAAACTCTTGTCATTCTATGGAATATAAATTAATGTTTACATATTGTCCCAAATGACAAACTGTTGTGGCCTTTAGAGAATTCATTGAAGGTGTCTCTCTCGTTGACCAGAGTGTCTCCCTTTAATCTGTTGCGTCTCCTTGTAAGTACATTTATATGTGGGGGATTAAAAGAAATAAATAAAAATAAGATTAAATGAACTCAAAAGTAGCATTTCCCACGAGGCCTCTGACAGGAAGCATGAACAGCGCATGCCAAAAAAAGTGTGGGGAGGACTTCCTGATCCCAAAGAAGAGATTCTCTCACTTAAGTTGTTACCACTGCTACCGAAAGGACCTTTTCTCTCGGCTACTGGTTCTGAGTGTACGTGCTGATTGGGTCCCGGAGCCAGCCGTGTTTCCAGCTAGTAGCCGCCTCTGCTAAACATACCTCACTGAAAATAACTCTTGTAAATTTTAATACCGTGTCTGGGAAACGCGACTACTTCTACTGGTTCAGAAAAATGTTTTCACTGCAAAATAATCGTGAACCCCAAAATATATTTTTTTTACTATAAAAGTATCCTTGTCTCTTTTCTTCAATCCTTAATTCTCTTATAGCTTCCCATAGACAAAAGAAGACTATATGTGAATGACAATTTAGTATCTGACTCCGTTTTTCTTCAGGGTAAGAAGAAAAACAGAGTCAAATACTAGATTTAAAATCATCCCAATAACAATTTACCGACACCCACGACCTACACCACGAATAGATAGCAAAATCTTCTCATCCCCATACATGTATTTCTAAACCCAGCAATACTTAGATGATAAATATTAATCAGCCATCTCGTGTTTTTTTTTTGGGGGGGGGTTCTTTTTTTAACTTTTAACATTTTTGATTGTTAAAAAGAATAGCAGAAAACAATTAACAATTTTTTTCTCTCAGAAAATGATTATCCAGCGTCAAGAGAGAAATAATGTGGGCAGTCATGTGTACATAATGAGGCACATGAAAACAATATCAACAAAAATTAATGAAAAAAAAAACTTACGCTATGAGGCCACTTCTGAATCCCATAATATTTGTATCTAGTCAAGAGAATTTAATCATTTAAAATTAGTAACTACACCCCGTGAAAAAATTAAGTTATTGTTAAATATTTAACCTTAGAGTAGCTCTGCACGGAACTTCCAATTCTTTGGCTTTCAACCTTTATTATTCAAGCTTTACCGGCTGGAATTTGTTAATGTGTGTGCAAAAGTTTGCTGCGGAAAACTGTCTAACTTTCTCATTTAAAAAAATAGCACCCAGAACTTTCGCAATTGATAAAATGAATTACAATGTGTTTGCGGGTCTTGTTCAAAGATTCAGCGATTATGATTTCAGTTTTCTTTTTAAATATAGTCAATATCACGAAGTATTCACCAAGTTTCTCACGATTAACTGTTGAATGTTGATATACCTTTCATGGTGTATTTTATTTGAGTACAAATACATGAATTAATAAAACATTAATTCTTATGGAAATTCAGAATTTGAATTTCATTTGTAATTTCACCACACCCATTGTTCAGGAATTTCAATTTGTGTCTCAAATCAATTGACATTGGAATAAATGATGCCCACATGGGTCATGACACAAAATTGTTGTGGAGTTAAAATATAATAGTAGGAATCGTTTGGCCTTATTCATAGAGAGTAGCAAAATTTGGTCGCTTGTCTGCTGACCAAGTCAAAGAGGTAAGAGAATAAATGAAAGGAGAAATAGAAAAGGGCGTGTGAACAATACTCCAGATAACACAAATAAAAGTTTAAAAAATTCTCTGCAACAATAACAGAATGGAAATTTATCTGAGAGGAAATGTATAAGATGTTCAATGGGGAAGAAAAGTACGTGAACGAAAATGTCATTAAGAAAAAGAAATTATAGAAAAACAAAATAAAACAAAAACTAGTATGTAAGCATGTGAGGTGTGCGCTGTTGCTATTATGGAGTCAGCGAGAATCTAGCTTTGTTCTGCCATGTGGCCTGTCTATCTACCAGTGAATGTGTTTGTCTGTGTTCTTGTGTGTGTAGCAGCAAATTAGATGCTTACTAGGCTTGCTGCCGACTGCTGTGACTTCTGTGGTCTGCTGTTTTTTTGTTGTCAGCAGTTGAAAATTTCGTATGTTTATTTATCTATTTATTTTTATAGTAATCCAAATTTGAGACTTTTGGTCTTTTATTGTCATTGGCTGGAACATGTTTTTGGAATCACGTGGTTTGTTTACAACCACGTCCGCGTGGGGTTGTAATTTACTAAGCGTTTTGCTCAGATGTAGCACACGGCCTTATTAATGAAAAATTGAAAAATTGGGCCGCTCTGTCTTTAAGTTTTGTTTTATTTTCAAACTGATTCGCATTTATTGACCTTTTTTTTATTAGACATAACCAGTGGCGTGCCTCAGGCGGCACTTTATGGGAGAACATTTTGCGGGTGAAAAAAATTGAAGACGCAATCATTCATTTTTATGTTGTGGTCTTAAAAAATTTTTTTTTAATTTAAGTTGTTTTCCACATTAATTCCTTTTTGTTTGGAACAGCACAAACACATGAAATGCCGATAAGCTCGGGTGATTGATACGCCGGTACTTTGATCTGATCCTACTGTGAGCGACCCCTTGCTGAGGCTACATGACCCCACCCTGAAAAAATTTATTTGAAAATTTTAATTTTGTTTTAAAAAAGAGTTTTTATACCGTGTCTTTTTTTAATGAAGTTTTAAAAACAATATTTTTTCTTTGGGTTGATTCAAAAACGAATTTCCTCTGATGCAGTTTATCTACATTTTATTCACTTTAAAATTTTACAGTGAATTTTGAAAGCCGTCGAACCCTTCTGCCTAAAATAAAATATTAGTAATTTATTTAATCTGCAGCGGGCCCGACTCAACTTGGTTTTCACACGTGAATTAAATTGAACAGTCAAGACAATGAAGAGACAAAAGCAAGGGTATCAGTAAAACAAGAAAACGGGCGCAAATTCATTCACCAGGTCGGTGCTGGAAAGGTGATCAACGGGAGGCTGGTTAATCGCTGGTCTGGTACTGGTTGTAGGCGGGATCGTCGGTATGGTCGCTGGACTGCGGGCTGGTCGGACTCGAGGTCAGGAACTGTCTGCAAGGGCTAAACCAGAACCAAAAGGTTGAAAACAAATAAACTTGTAGTTCGCAAAGACTTGTGCTTTCTGCCTTAACAAGGACAGCTTATCGAGTATCTCCTGAGTACTCGGATCGAACGGTCTTCGACCAGCGGGAGATGGCAGGATACAGGAAACAAGCCAACGGCAGGCAGATGAGGTCGCAGCAAGGACGGCAGGAACGAGCAATCAGCTGGACAGGCACCACTAGCTAGTTTAATTCTTTTCTTTTAATGGTTGTAACATTTTCGAACAAAGCAGCCTTCATTTAGATTTAAAAATTAAGAAGAGACTATTTTGCCGGTCCCTGCACAAAAACGCCCCCTCGTTACATTTTTTTCAACGTAACTGCTATGACGTTATGAAAAAAAGTTGAAAGTATTATTAACAAAAAAAGAACAGTTTACTCATTTGGTTATCTTCAAGCTACGCAGTCCTAAAAATTTTCAACTTTATAAAGAATGCTGTCTTCATAGTAGTAGCCTGGTAGCCAGCCTGGTACGCTCTTTTGATCTGCTTATTTAGGGAAATTCTGAAATAATGTTTGATTTGTTTTCAATTCATTGTCAAAAAAGTTTTAAAATTTTATCATTAAAAAAATTCATTGATATATATTTATTGAAAAATGCCTAAATTAATTTATTGTAAAAGAAAATTTATTAAAGAATTCGGATGAAAAACAAATTCATTTTTCCGAAAAAAGCAGATCAAAAGAGCGTACTAGACTGACTCCTACTGATAATTTGAAGGCAGTATTCCTTAAAAAGAATTCAGGAGTGAGTATCTTGAAGATAGCCAATTGTTTGCTTTTTATTGGAAAATGTTGATATAAAACATTGGATTAGCTGAAGAATCTCCCCAGTCTGATCAACTGATCTCCACCCCAACTTAACTCAACTGAAGAATCTCCTCCTAGACTGATCAACTCTAATTCTTGGAAACTTGTTAAAAATGAATATTACTTCTTCTTTTCAATTTGTTTTCGTAGAAAAAAAATGGAGTTTTTTTTTAAATAAAGAAAAACATTCGTAGTAAAATAGAACCAGAAATATACGTTTACATTTCGAAAGTTTTTACTAAACTTGCAATTTTTACAACTCAAAAACTGTGTAAATATCACGCTCTTCAGAGATTTCAAGATTTTCCATAAAATCACTATTTTAGAATTATGTGAAAATAACAACATTCTACGTTGAATTTAAATTTTTTTTAGAGATTTTTAAATTAAACATTTTCAGAAAAATCAAATCTAGTGCATATTACAAGATTACCTTTCTATATTAGTATTACAAACTAAGAATCTTAAGTAAGTTAAAATTATTTAGGTGTAAAATTTTCAAATATTACGCTTAAAAGTCTTCCGGAACGATTTGTAAATATTTTTTAAATATTCATTTAGGATCAACTGTAGAATCTTCATTCCAAATCAATTGTAGAATCTTCCCAAGCACGTCTGGGAGAAAGAGATCCTTCGATTGATCCAAATTATTTTTTACGTCGAGTAATAGGAAGACAAAAAAGATTAAAGATTTGTTTCTCTAAAAAAACAATGACTATGTCAAAAGTTTAATTATCTAATATTGACTTTTAATGTTTATTGTTTTAAAAATTTTATTTCAAGACACGAATATTTTTTTGAATAATCAGCTGAACTGATGGAAATAAATTGTTATTGAATATTTCTGTCCTTATTAGTTTAGTTTCATTACCATCTTTTATAACGCCGTAAGGTTAAAAAAACAAAAAACTATACGCCATCAAAATAATGAGGGGGGATAGTTACTTTGCCTAAAAAATTAGTTATCAGTCTGTTCTGAAGAATGAATTAATGTTTAATGCAAGTATCAGAGGTGAACATGTCTTATAAAATTTTGATGTTCAGTTATTTTTATTACGATCATTACTAAAGATTAAATTTTAAATTATTATATTGAATATAAAAATAAGATAAAAAGGGATAAGAGAAATGTATAAGAAAAAAAAAAGGATAGTAGATTTTAAAAATTGAATTTAAGAAAAGATTTAAACAGTCATTTGCTGTATTAAATAAACTCTTGTAATTATTTACTTCTATTTTTAAGCAACACTTCCTTATACGAACGAGTCACGAATGTATCTAGGTAAGTTTGGGATAGTTAATAAAAATTCCCTATGCCGTTGACTATGCTCTTTTCCTATTTGTTACTTTTTCTATTTTTTCATCGATTAGATTGAGTAAACGGCAGAAACTGAGTGGTATGTCTTACTGCAAGTTGAGAGCTACCAGAAAACGTGAAGAATGAAAAAGCGCTGCATCTTCATATGTTTTCCTACAGTGTAAAATAATTTGGTTGATAATTAATTATATCAATTATTTTATTTGGTTAAGAATTATTTTGTTTGGTAAAATTGTAATCTATAAAATCTTCAAGTGTAAGAGTACTTAGTCGCAAAAGGTCATAGACTTGCACATGTGCCAAGAGAGACAATGTCAAAATAGTTCTAAACAAGATATTGAACAAATCAAGTGTTTGTTACCTGGGTAAGAAATACAAGTTTATGATCGTAAGATGCAATAATTAAGAAGATGACGTTACACCGAAAGGTTTAAGACACGTGTCTATATAACAATAGCTGAATAAGATGGTAGATTATACAAGAAAAGATAATTTTGAATACAGGCAGACGACCGTTGAAGAAAGTCGAGATTTGAAACTCAAAAGAGACAAGATGGGTTAGACGTTAGTCAGGATGGAGGCGTGGGTGCCTCTGTCTAGCTGCAAGCGAGATTCGCTCATAAACCCTTAGATGGTCTTAATCTTTTCCTCATGTTGGCGTCGAACTGCTAGAATTGGAGACAGTCTAAAGAAAGAAAGGCAATAATGACGGGAAAAATAGGAAGAGGGTAAGAGAGAAGAAGAACCACAAGATACGTGATACATTCAATAAGTTTCCAGACTTTTTTTGTTCAAGCATTTAAAATTGTCGTAAACTATTGAAAATTCAGTATGTTATTACTATACATCTTATGAGATGACTGGCCAATTTTTATGATTTCAGGTTCAAATTAACAGCTACAGCAGGAATTGGAATACACAATACTAAAGCCTGATTGTCACAGCTGGTGAATTTCAAAAATGCAATCTGGACGTGAGGACACTTTAGATATGCAATAAAATTCTGTTTTAAACTTGCAAAAAATGCCACAGAAATGTATGGAATGCTTCAGACTGCTTTTCGACCATCATGCATGAATCGAGCATCAGGTTTTGAGTGGCATAAGAGATTAAAGGAAGGCAGGGGGTCTGTGAGGGATGATGAGAGGTGTGGGAGGAGTAAGGAAGTCAATACACCAGAGTTGATTGGCCAAAGGGTTAGCGTTACTATGTTGAGGTTTTAAGGGAGTTCAGGAAGAGATTCCTAGAGAAGAGGCCAGCACTCTTCAAATCGGGTCAGTGGCATTTCCACCAGGACAATGCACCAGTCCACAACTCCATCCTTATCACAGACTATTTGACCAAGATGGGCATCAAAACAGTTCCTCGCCGTCCCTTTAGTCCAGACGTTGCTCCCTGTGACTTTTGGTTATTCCCTAAGCTCAGAGACTGTCGTTATGAGACAATTGAGGAGATGAAAGAGGCTGTGACGAAGGTCATTGACATGCTTACACAAGAGGACTTTGATGGGGCCTTCCAGAAGTTGTTGGAACGGTACAAGTGCATTGCAGCTAGAGGAGATTACTTCGAAGGGGACTAGAGTTTCATTTGTGTACTACCAATAAAAGTGCCCATACGAAAAAAGTCTGGAAACTTATTTAATGATCTTCGTACATCTGTTTCGTCAGAAACTTCATGATATCGTGTTAAAAGCTGTCTCTAAATTTGTCTTTCTTTCATAGTTTGTAATTTACTGTCAATGGTTTTACCTTTTATCAGGGATCATTTCCAACTTCTTCCATTCCTTGAAAGCTCTTTGGTGGTCAGACGAATTTTCATGTTCAAGCATTTTTAAATTAAGCTTCCAGAATTTTGAAATCCTGGATTTCTTGCTAGATTTAATTTGCGTTGCTTTGTTTTCAAGAAGAGGCGACAGCAGAAACAATAAAGAGATTTATTCATCTTTGAGTACAGCAGCCATGATCTTAAAATAGTCTCTCTATTCTCCATAGCTTCGTAAAACAATTGATGTAGCATTACCCTCGGATTATTTTCCTCCGTTTTTACCGTTCGAGCAAATGGTTCATCTTTGTTTTGAGACTTTTTAGGTCCTAATTTTAGATCAACAAGCAACTTCCTTGAGTAAGTTCATGGCCAAAATTTGATGTCTTCGTATACAGCAATCTCTGTGTTTGCCTCTTCTTTATTTCTGTTCCTTCTTCATATTCATACCTGTCCTTACCGCAAGCACTGGAGCTCTTTTCCTTTGACACATCATCATTGTCAACTTCAATTTCTTAAACAACGTTGATTTCTGCCGGAAGTTCCACTTCAACTTTTATTTCTATAATTGTCTCCACCATATTCGCATTTTCTCCATATTCCTCCTCTCCTAGTTCTGATGTATATTCAGCATCCTCGTCTTTGCATTTTGCTTTAGTTACATATATAAAGATGCATTTTCTGCCTTTTTTTTTTCTTTTTCTGTTCTTCACTGTTCAATTGTTCATTCTCTTTTCATTTCACTTTTTATTTCCTTTCTACATCTGTAAATCACTATTTAATTTTTTCCGTCTCTCTACCTTCTCTTACGGATTACCTAAACCACTACAGGTTTACGCGCCCCCTTTCGTTTTCTAGTAAGTTTCTACCCAAAGTAAGTATAGCTCGTAATCAAATTATTGTAATTTCCACCTCATCTTTCCTCTCTCCACCGACCAAGATAGAAAAACATTTGTTTCTTGCTCATTTCCAAAAGTGAGATAAGATTTCCTAGGAATTCTTTTTCCAGACAATACAAGCTGTTCCCGTCTTCTTCAACCCCTTTTTCTGCAACATTTTACCACCGTCTATCAGTCAATTCAATAATTAACGAGCGTACTTCTTTATTTATCCATTTAGTCATCTATATTTCTCTTTCAAGTTCGATTCGAACCCAAGTCCGGGATTTCCCAGCGCATACCATAAGACAGGTGAAGATACCTTAACTCCCATCCTAAATTTTGAATAATCTTTTCTTCCAACAAATGGGTGAGAAGCATTCCGTCTTCAACCAAAACAATAGTCTCGCCTTCTACCAACACCCAAACAGATTCTGGACCTTCTCTGGAAGATGACCAATAATACGTCCGATTTCCATACCATTTCCGATACTTTTTCGATTCATCCATGGACACAACATCTTTATAAACCCCGTCCAACTCACCTAAAATCTCAATATCAAATCAATATCAAATTACTATGCCCCAATTCATATTTACGACTTACGATAGAGTTTCATTGATAAAAAATATCAACTTACAGTGTGAAAACGTGTATTTCCTATTTACTGTCAAAGTTCATTCATAAAAAGTTAAAAATGTCTCTCACGAAGTTTTATTATTACAAAATTGTCATTCCATTCTGACACAGCGACCGACAAAATGTCTGTTCGCCCGTTCCCTTTCCTTTTTTTTTCTCTTCCTTTCTACTTCTCTTTTAAACAAAAATATCACAGTTTTCAGTATGAAATCTTTAATACTTAAACATACGGAATTCATTACAGATTTCCAATTTTTTCGTAATCATTCATTAAAGTTTGAAAGAGGCAGAGACCATAAAAATATACGAGATTTTTAGAAATGAGCAATGTACTTATAGTATTAGTGTATTTTTCTTTAACTTTTTTCTTCAATTCTGTCTTTTTCATTTTTTGTTGTACGAAGATCATTAAATACGTTTCCAGACTTTTTTCGTATGGGCACTTTTATTAATAGTAGACACATGAAACTTAAGTCCCCTTTGAAGTAATCTCCTCCGGCTGCAATGCACTTGTTGTACCGTTCCAACAACTTCTGGAAGGCCCCATCAAAGTCCTCTTGTGTGAGCATGTCAATGACCTTCGTCCCAGCCTCTTTCATCTTCTCAATTGTCTCATAACGACAGCCTCTGAGCTTAGGGAATAACCAAAAGTCACAGGGAGCAACGTCTGGACTAAAGGGACGGCGAGGAACTGTTTTGATGCCCATCTTGGTCAAATAGTCTGTGATAAGGATGGAGTTGTGGACTGGTGCATTGTCCTGGTGGAAATGCCACTGACCCGATTTGAAGAGTGCTGGCCTCTTCTCTAGGAATCTCTTCCTGAACCCCCTTAAAACCTCAACATAGTAACCCTAACCCTTTGGCCAATCAACTCTGGTGTATTGACTTCCTTACTCCTCCCACACCTCTCATCATCCCTCACAGACCCCCTGCCTTCCTTGAATCTCTTATGCCACTCAAAAACTGATGCTAGATTCATGCAAGATAGTCGAAAAGCAGTCTGAAGCATTCCATACATTTCTGTGGCATTTTTTGCAAGTTTAAAACAGAATTTTATTGCATATCGTTCTTCTAAAGTGTCCTCACGTCCAGATTGCATTTTTGAAATTCACCAGCTGTGACAATCAGGCTTTAGTATTGTGTATTCCAATTCCTGCTGTAGCTGTTAATTTGAACCTGAAATCATAAAAATTGGCCAGTCATCTCATAAGATGTATAGCAATAACATAGTGAATTTTCAAGAGTCTACGACAATTTTAAATGCCAGTACAAAAAAGTCTGGAAACTTATTGAATGAACCACGTACCTAGTTTCAATAAAGGTAACTTGTTAAACTTATTTCTTGGAAACGATTACTTGAAAGAAGTAAATGATAACCGGCAGTACTTGTCACCGAAAATACATAATAAATTCATTCATATTTTGGGAAACTACGAGAAGGAAAATATATATTGGACCGAATTCGAAAAGCCAATTATTTTGCGATCATACTAGACAGCACGCCGGATATTCTTCATACTGATCAGATGAGTTTCATTTGTCGATATGTCGTTGTTGAAGACAAATGAAGAGGAGGTTCGGGGATCATTTCTTGGTTTTATCACTGAGCATTGGAAAACAGCTTATAATATCAAGAAGATGGTTTAGGATCGACTGGAGGAGAAACTTAATTTCAAAATATATAGAGGGATAGGATTTGACAATGCGACTAGTATGATTGGAGTTCATGGTGGTGTTCAACGTCCTCTACAAAACATAAATGGGAAAACTAAATTTGTACCATGTTCTTATCATAGTCTGAATTTATGCAGTGTTCATGCCTCAGCTGTGAATGCAAGTGCCATTACATTTTTCGGAGTAATTGAGAGACTCTATACATTTTTCTCCTCTTTCAATCACCGGTGGGAAGTTTTATCTTCGCGTGTGAAGATCACGATGAAGCGTTTGGTAACCATCCATTGGAGTGCACATTACGAAGCTATTCGTGCAGTGAAAACTAGATCTCAAGGAATGATTCTGGTATTCGTTTTTTTTTAACCTCAGAAAATATCCAAACGAGATGGGATGCACAAGTTGAAAACTTCTCCTTCATGTCACATTTATTTTACTTTGCCCAGTCGACTGGGGATGTAGAAAATACCGACTGCACCTCTGCAGAGGAGCAAGGCCCCGCCTCCAACGAGTGTCCTGGATATGACACTAAAAAGTCTGATAATGAGGTTCCAGTGATACTGGAACTTTGGAGAATGCAGAGCACCCTTTCATTGCCATCGCCCCCACGTCCACTCTTACTCGGAGTAGTAGCACCTGATAGGGCCCTAGCAATGGGTTAAATAGAACTAAACTGCATAGTTTGAATTAGAACTGTTTGACTAAACTGAATAGCTTGAAATATAAATATTTTTGACAATAAAACTGTTTACTTACATTCAAACTGTGTACTTATGTTAAACAGAATTGTTTGAAATAGAACTATTTTTGACATTTAACTATGTAAACAAAAGCTATACTTATATTAAACTGAATTGGTTGATTTAGAACTGTTTGACTAAACTGAATAGCTTTGAATAGAAATGTTTTTGACAATTAAACTGTACTCATGCTAAACTGAATTGTTTGAAATAGAACTGAGTATTTGTATAAAAGTGGACTCGACATTAAATAACCTACAAAGGTTGATATGCCATAAACCGAAACCACCAACCAACCATTTGATTTACTGGGAAGAAATTCTGGGACTAATAAATCTCATCCAAAAGAAACTTCTCGAACCTGGTATTGGTTTGGATGTGTGTATACCGCACATGGATGTATCGCAGCCTCCCGGCTACTCAAACCTAAAATCCTCGGTGAAAGAAAAAACGCGAAGTTGTTCGTGACGTCAGCTAACAACAACGTCATGCCTACATATCGTGTGGAATTTTGTTTGCCAACACAAAGGCTATTTTTCGAGATAAATTAATCCTGCGAACTGACTCGGTTTTCCATCACAAGATAAAATACGTGGTATTTAAAAGCTCCTCTTGTTTGTATAATGAGATATCCTATTATTATATTTAAAAGAAGAAATTCCTGCTTTTGGTAATACAGAATCCCCTCCATGCAAACCATGAATTACGCAGCCTGTTACTTCTATATTGTCAATGACCAAAACAACTGACGCCGGCCATACGCGGACAAAAATGTAGTATGACATTGCGCTGCGTCTACACACTCAATTCCTTTACCCCGAGTTGACCGTGTCTACTTGTCAACTGGGCCGGGACGTGTTCGTTGGTTTGTGGATTAGGTCGGATGTGTTTGGGCTTCGTGGCAGGAGACTTAACAATGGCCGATATAGTTCACATTGCCTAGCGAACTTATGATCAGCATTTGACACCCCTTCGCCCTCCTTCCCCAAATCCCCTATATAAAAAGACTTTGTGTCAAATTCTGCCTGGTGGGAGGCATGGATAAATAACCAGAGAAGAGGGATATGTGCCTCTCCCAGCAGCCAACGTGGTATCCAACCAATCATAGCTGCAGATTCAGCACAGCCGATGCCAGTTTCCAACCAATCACTGAAACTCTCTCAAACAGCAGTTTTCAGAGTTTTATCTCACTACACCCCATTGCAGATACCACGAGACGATAACGTAGCAGTCAGCCCTACTTGCAGCAAACCTGCTGTACCTATTCCTGCATTACCAAGCAGCAGACACCTACATCACAAAACTGCAGAATTCTGCGTTTTCCGTTGCAGCAAACCAAATCATGTAACAGCGCTCCAGTCCACAAGCGAGAACTCTGCTCGGACTGTCATCAGCACTCCGAGGCCACCTTGACATACCCCTTATTAAAGAACTGAATAAACCGGGACATCGATCACCCAGTCTTTACAGCCGATGTGTCCTCATCTTTGACCGTCTCCAGCTACATCTACGACCTAACCACACAGCTACACCTACGATCTACACCAAACACCGAGACCATTCTGATCTTCTAGACACGCTGTCACCAAGAACTTACAGACAGCAGAGTCAACGCCTTTCTACAATACATCGCAGGGACTATACAGACATTATACAGCGACAGAGATTTTACATCCATACATCTTTCGTGTTCGATTCGTTCAATAAAGGCCTGATATTTAGACTTATCCACTTGTCCTTGTCATTTGTCAAGTCCTCTGTTAATTACACACATATATAAATGTTTGCTGGATCGACGCATTTATCAACCCTGCAACAGATTATGTATGTCACAAGAGTATGTCACAAGATCGCTAATCCAATTTATCCCTCATTTCAACTGAACATGAAACTGGAGAAGATAGACTTTGTCAAGTTATTAGTAACTTTGCTTTTGCAAAAGCTTGAAAGGTTAAAATATGATAACGTTGTTCAGCTAATTTTTGAATCTGTTGTTTTTCAAGTACTAATCAACACCATTATGGGTATTTCATTTATATTTTGCCACCAAAAAAGGGGTGCCTTTATGAATACGGGTCCTAGGCGGCACTTCGCCTCGGTACACCCCTGGACATAGCACAATTAACTCGGCAAATTAAAAGCAACAAGAAAAAGATTATCTGATTTTTTATCGCAATGACTGGATATATTTAATTCATTTTAGGGGGAAACAAATCTTTTTTTGATTTTTAAAATCTCCGTAATGAACAGGATATTTTTAATGTCAGGGTGACATTTTGAAGATTTTTTTCTTGTGGATTTTATTGAATTCAGTTTCATCTGCTTCGTTCGCTTGGTTTCGAGTGGAGTTTAACCCAGTTGGTTGTAATTCTAAGACTCTTTTTCACACAAATAAATATAATCCTTATATTAGTGATACTGATTTGTCAAAAAAAAATTGGTTTGCTTTGCTTAATAATTAGTTAGCACTAACAAAAAAGCTGTTGATAAAGACCCTCTTGGATGTTGAAAATCCAGAAATTTATTGACATATCGATTCGTTTATAATCGACTTTTTTTATTCACTGCTGCTATTGGTAACTTTCACTGTTTTTACATTTGAGTACACAAATTCACATTTCTTTTATTTTACAACTTCATGTTAACTTTTTTTTTCTCTGAAAATGTTGCTAAAAGGAAAAACGTTCAAAATCTGCTCGACAAAATGAAATATATAAAAATTTACATTAAATGAAAATATAAATTTAATATTAATTTGAATTTCTGAATAAAATGAAATTGTTGACTATATTATTTCTTTCTTTTTCTTTGTATTGTCGAAGCTTTTCAAATGTCTGTGGAATTTGAGTGTACATGCTTGAACAAAAAAACACTGATTAAATTCTAAAAATTAACATGCCGTAAATGTTTTTAGAACCTAAAGAAACAATGGAATTTTTTCTTGGGTAAAACAGAATAATATTTAAAGAAATTGTCATCAGAACAGTAAAAAAAAAAAACAACCGACATGGGAATAGTATGGTCGACATTTTTCCGTGTTGGTGATTAAGTGCAATAGACTAATAAAATTAAATTACTTTTTCGTTAAAAAAAAAAGAATTATTTTCACGAAATTTTTTATCTTTAAAAGTAATAATCATTAGTGAATGGATTACCAGTTAGCAGTATTTTTTAATTGAAAAGAAAAAGAATGAAACTAGTTGTAGTAGTTAGCAAACTCAAGGCGAGTAAGGCCAAAGTGTGGTAAGAAGTACCTGCGACAAAATCACACCCGATCGCATAATCATAGACCACTGGTGAATACTATAACAGCTGGCTAAATACATCTTAATTTCACAACCAATAACGATAAATTTGTTTAAAAGAAGCCGTATATGTGGTGGGGCGTAAAATGATTAAAAAAAACCCTCCAACAATCATCTTTTCTTGATTGACTGGAAACACGTGTGTTAGGTAAAGTGTCACCAACCTGACAAATGAGATATGTTGTTATCTCGAACCTATCAGTCGCGAGTCTTCTAATCTTCAAAACGAATTTTATTTATCGATGGTTTTAGTGTCGCTTCTCCGCCTGGTCCGTTCTTCCTGTTTAATGTTTGTTTTGTTTTGTTTGCAAAATTTTCGCTTTTTGATATTCTTTCCACTATAAAGAATAAATGAAATTATATTTTTGGGGTCAAAAAAAGAGTGAAAAAACTTAATTGACATAAAACATTCCTCCAACACCGTTAAGAAATAATATATATATATATTCAGGCAAGTTTTATTAAAGACGATGGACCACTATTTATTATTTTTTATTGTAATTTTTCAATCTTGTTATTTTTCTTGTGTCGGGATCCAGGTGGTAAAGAAATTGTGCCATATCTTCTATTCATATAGGAGAATTTCTTTACCAGCTGGATCCCGACATAAGAAAAATAACAAGTAGACTTGAAAAATTACTTTTAAAAATAATAAACAGAGAGTGTTCCATCGTCTTTGATAAAACTTGGCTTAATAACAACTTGCTGCCTAAATGTACACTCTTCAATTTATATATATATGTGTGTGTGTGTGTATATGCACATGTATATATGCATGTATATAGAAGTATATATGTATATACATATATATAATGCACTCTATCCACCTAATCTTCAGTATTGTGAGTTCATTTATTCGAAAAGTTACCTTATCTATAAGTTTCTTTGCAAATATGACATTTGCTACATCGGTTGCGCTACTCAAAGATTGGAACTTAAAATTAACATATACCTTCTCCTGTCCGCACAAATAATTTGAACTGCTCTGCTGTCTCGAGCAATCAGAATACGTTCTCTGCGATTGCGTAACACCTATTGGACAGTCCGGCTTGCCCTGCTGCAAATAACCCCAAAATGTTTAGTATCTTGGAGATAACGAGTGAAGCTTTGCGAACGAGTACACACTTGTCGGCCGTGTTATGTGGCACTCGGACAGGGTCGTGTGGTCTGGTTCGTTTGCTCTTGACCGGAGGTTAGCATTTTTTTGGCTTTAGGAGCCCATCCCTCCTAGCTTTCACCTACTTCGGCAGGACCAAGTTTATTGGGGAATGCCGACGGGGCCAAGAATTTATGGCACTGCTGGTCATGAAAGCTTTTGCTCATATCCGGCTCCTGCACAAAAAAGTCCTTGTGCTACACTTGTTATTGGCGGAGAGATGGACAAATACCACCCCAAAACTCGAGTGAGATCTTACGGACAGGCCGCACACTCGGCGTTCGTTTTAGCGGGTACGCATGCCGGCTCGTGTGGTCTTGTTCACTTGTGATCCGAGGTTAACTCTTTGGACCTCGGCGGGGAGTCGTTATCCAAGGTCTTTGCCTGCTCTAGCAGGGCTCAGTTTATCGCCTGGCGTCTGAAGTGGCCCTTTTTAGGGGAATGACGACGGGGTCTAAGGGATTTTTGGAACCCCCAGGCGTGTGTTAGCTAAAGGCCTGCGCCTGGTTCCCACACTAAAAATGCCTTGTGCCAAAGTTTAGTGAATGTGGGGCACCAGACAAATACCAATTCAAAAAACGAGTGAGATCTTGTTAACAGGGTACACACTTGTTGGCCGTGTTAGGTGGTACAGGGGCCTGCTGGTGTGGTCTCGTTTGCTTGGTCTCTCTCGTGATCTGATGTTGGACTCCTTGGTCACAAGGAGCCGTCCCCTCAAGCCTTTACCTGCTTCGGAAAGGCTAAAGTTATTGCTTGGTGCTTGAGGCGCCCCAGTAGGGAAATGCTGATGGGGCCAAGAATTTTTGGCACCACTGGTCATGAGTGCTTCAGCCCGTGTCCGGCTCCTGCATTAAAAAAATCCTTGTGTCACTCTCCATCTTGGCGGAAAGATAGACATACCACCTCAAAAAACGAGTGAGAACTTGCGGACAAGCCATTAACTGTCAGCCATGTTAGGTGGTACACAGACCAGCTCGTGTGGTCTCCTTCGCTTGGTCTCGCTTGTGACTTTGGATAGATTATCCTTGGCCTCAGGCTTTCACCTGCTTTGGCGGGACCAAGTTCATTGCTTGGTGCCTGAGGCGCCCAAGTTGGGGAATCCTGACGAGGTCAAGAATTTTTGTGTTAATTTGTTGGGGTACTGGGTAAATACCACGTAAATGATGATTTACATTATAAACTTATTTCACCCGTCTGTTTATAAATTCTTCGGATGGATTTGAACAGAAATTTGTTTCTTTTTGAACGTTAACCCCGGGGAATATATTATTTCATCTTACGTAAGGTTCAATGGGTTATGATATATATATATATATATATATATATATATATATATATGTGTGTGTGTGTGTGTAAACAAAAAAAAAACATATCCGTATTTATATATACCGGCTTGGAAAATCTTCCAATGCACAATAAGCAATTACACTGAATTTCCACTTCCGTCGCTACTTCGGTATTAATCTCTTTTATTTATTATTAATAAATGTATTTCCGCTTTCAAAGTTTTTAATAGAATTTCATTAAAAAATTCATTTAAAATTTTGTTTTATAATTTTTGAATTTTTAATATCTATCTATTGAGAAGTCTAAATAGCTTAATTCTAATTTCACTCTACTCAATTCATTTAGTTTGTTTTTTTTAATTACCGGTATCTACAATTTACATTTTTTTAGAGTTATCTGATGATATTGGATACTTTATCCATTGTTTTAATCAGATTACTTTTAGATTAAAAAACAAAAGAATTTTTTTCATTTTAATAAAAAAATTTTTAGGATCTAGTATTATTGTCATAATACGGGATGTAGTCCTGAAGACCTGCCGGAAGCAATGGACGATTGAAAAGGGTAGTCATATGTTAAGATTTAACAATATTAACAATATTAAAGTTTATTTAAATTTTTCAAAATTATCAGATAATACTGGATACTTCATTCATCGTTTTAATCAGTTCAAGTTTATATTTATCTTTAAAAAATTTAAAAAAAATTTCTTCGATGTGTTTTATTAAAATTCCTTAGTATTATCATAATTTTTAATAATGTATTTATTTAGTTTTAACGTAATGTATAATTGTTTAAATTTTACCGATATCTATGTTAGATTAAGATTTTTTGAAAGTTGTTCGATGATATTGGAAACTTTATCTGTCGTTTTAATCAACTGATTAATACAACCGTAAATCATATGTATATTTTTCAAATTTATATTTAGGTTAATAATATAGTTATTTAATTTAAAGAATGGATCTTTTAATAGTTAGCTCCCCTTGTTTTTTTATAATTTTTTGATTAAAAAAAAATTCTAAAATCTTAAAACTTTATCTCCATATTATTTATTCTTTTAGTGGGACAAATAATTAGATTAGAAACTAAATCAAAATTTTTAGTGTCTTTGTATCTTATTTATGTGTAATCATTTGATAAAATATATTGATATAGAAATTTTTAAATTTCTTATTGTTAAGAGTCATAATTAGTCTAATAGAATAAAATTGAAGATATTTTAACCACTATTAATCTATGTATAGATATTTCTAAACCAAGGGTAAAATATCAAATTTATGAATACATTTTAGTCCTAATTCTGCATGTAAATTTTACTGGGGTAAACATTAATATTAAATTGATTTATTATTAATCACTAAGGGGTACCTAAATTTTGGATAAGAAATTAAAAAAAAAAGAACAATACCTAATAATTAGAAATTCATTTAAAACTCATAGTGTTGTATAACTATATGTGCTTTGATCAAAATACTATCTTACTTTAAACATATCCTCTATAATTCTAACTAGATTATCAAAACAAAATTACAGAAGTAAAAAGATAAAATATAAAAATAAGATTTAACCATATTTATGTATTTGTTTAACCAGATTCAATGTTAAAATTATAAACTGATTTCATATCATGAATATATTCCTATGTCTGCATCTTAATATAAATTCTCTTCTTTCATTTAATTATCGTATTTTTATATTTTGAAATACTATTTCTTTCTTTTAGGTATAAATTACCTCTACCATATAAGCTATTTGTTGCTCACTCTTTCTTCTTGAAAAAATGTCTCCCCCTCAAGAAAGAAACAAATTTTAGGCTTCTCGTCTACCGCGGAAACCAATTAACTCTCAGTTGATTGTAAATTCTACACCGTTCCTGGTAGACTAGTGGAGTCAGTGAAAAAGCAGTTTTTGAATTCCAACCTACACAGCTGGTTGGCTGGTGTCATTATGAATTTATTTCAGGTCTATGATGACCCTCATCAGATGTTAAATGAAGCAAATTATTTGGGTGTGCTTATATATGTCTTATTTTGTTAGGATCAGTAGGGAGAATTTTTTTTGTGATAAGTTTTTTAATATATGTTCATCTATCTTATACTTATTATGAAATTGGTTTCAGTAGTAAAGGTTTATCTATTTTTTATGGTTTAAAGTATTGTCTATATTATGTTGTTTAGTTTTATGAATGAAATGTTTAATATCCTTATCAACAATATAGTTAAGAAACCCATTATTAATAATTGTTGTGCTGTGCAAGGTTACCACTAGTCAGTCGCTAATCAAGGTCTACCTAGTTATTCTCAGTGAGAGATTTACATCGGCTCTATCTTACACTCATGCAAATTAGGCAGATTAATTTGCCAGTCTCACTACATCTCCCTGAAATGTATGGGTCTTATGCCCCTAGTCAGTCTTGTACTTCATGTAGTAATTGTTTCATTTTCAAGATTGCTTTGCTCTCCTTGTCTCTCCCCTGTATTTCTTTTTCTGGGAGATCTAGATCTGTCCCGCACGGAACTGTAATCGAGATCATCTTCTTGCATTATTTGATCTTCATCCGAGTTTTCAAACTCATTCTGGCCCACCTGATCAGGCATTAATTCGTCTTCTGACGTTTCATTCTGTAAAGCGTGTTCCAATAAATCATTAACGGAAGGAATTGCAGAGATTTCCTCATTTGGCTCTTCATATTCACTTTGGGGCCTTATTTGATCTGCATGGGCTAATATACTGTCCCCCTTTTCTCTATTTATTATAGCTGTATTGTGGCTTTTTTGCATGATAAATTCTGCCTTTTCTGGATTTGATTCTTTGTTCTTTTTGTACCACACTTTTTCATTTGTGGAATACAACATCGTCAGCAGAGCTCTAATTTGCCTTCCCATTAAAGTTGATAGGCTTTCTCGTCTTCCTGCATGTGGTATTGAGCGATAGCTTAAAGGCAGCATTGGTAGAAAAACTTGTTTTTTTTTCTTTTTGCTGAGGACATACTTTCAATTCCATTTTTATTGTTTACACCCTATTTTTTTCAATGATAAATTAAGATCTTCATCACAAAATTCTGGTGCACTGTCGGATACCAGGGTTTTTGGTATGCTGTTTCTGGAAAATATGACCCCTAGAATCTGTTTTATTGTAGAACTTTTCTTGTCTAGCCTACGGATTACTTTGGGCCAGCCTTATAAAGAGTCTATTAGTATTAATAAGAGTCCCACTCCAGTAATGATCCATATGCATACGACTCCATGGCGCCACTTCTTTGGGCCATGAATGTAAAGTAGTCTGTGTAAAATTTCTTAATTCTTTACTTTTTTTGCATTTTTTTAATATATTCTTCGACATCTTGTGAATATCCCGGTCACCATGCTTCTAATTTTATCCTTTTTTTGCGAGGCCACTACTCCACAGTGGATATCATCATGTACACTTTTGATCACCAATTTTCTTTGTGTTTCTGGGGGATTTATCAGATCTCCATTACAAATCACTTTATGTTCTATTGTTAACATGTCTTATTTCTTTCTAGGGTCTTTCCCCTCTGGAGCAATTTCCCCATACATTTTTTCTTATTCTCGATGTTATCCTACTTAATATTGGATCATGTCTAGTTTCCGCAGCTATTCTATCTAAAGAGAAAACATCAGTTTCTACCCAATGTTAAAATGTATCTTCAAATTCTTCTTCTGCTTTATCTTTTGACTCCTTGTAAAATCGCAATCTTGATAATGCTTCTACATGTAGAATTGAATTTCCTTTGACATATTCTAATGCCATTAATTCTATTGCCCATCTTTGTATTCTCAGTGTCGTGACTTAGGGTAATTCTTTTCTTGGATTGAATATAAATTCTAATGGTCTATGAGAACTTCTCCAAAGAATTTTTTTTCCAATTAAAAACTGTTGGACTCTAGTGGTTGTCCATACAATGGCCAAGGCTTCTTTCTCTATATTTGAATTATTAAATTCAGTCTTCGTTAGTCTTCTTGATAAATACATTATAGGATGTCCTTCTTGTGATATTATTCCAGATATTGAATGTTCACTTACATCTGTGGTTAACGTAATGTCCTTTTCGGATCAAAGATTTTTACTACTGGTTTCTTTGCCATAATTACTTTTAATCTATCAAAAGCTTTTTGTTGTTTCTCTGACTAGATAAATTCAACATGCTTTTTTCTTAAATTTGCAAATGGCTCAGTCAAGTCCATATATGTTGGTACATATCGCCTGTAGAAATTCACAAATCCCCAAAAAGATTCAAGTTCTTTTTTATTTGTAGGTGTAGCTATTTTTAGTATTTTTTCTATCAAAGCTTGGTCTGGTGATATACCTTCTTTTGAAATGGTGTAACCTAAAAATGATTTTTTATTACTGTCATTTACACTTTTTTTTCATTTCATGTAATTCCAGCGTTTCTTACGAGACGATGTCGGTTTTCTTTTTTAATTCATTTTCGTTAATAGCTCCTATGCAGATATCATTTTGGTAACAAACCATATTTTAAAAATCTTCTCCTAGAACCTGTTCGATGGCCTTTTGAAATATGGCGTTTGCTGTTTTTATTCGATAAGGCATCCTTATCCATTTCAGTAAGCCTATTGGCGTATTTATCATTGTTACTTCTTTGAAGTTATCGTCTATTGGTATTTGGTGGTATGCCGTTTTCAAAACTATTTTTGCAACAACGCTCATACCTGTCAGTGCATGAATTGCAACTTTGACATTAGGTATAGGATACGAATCCGAGCAAACTTTGTGATTTACGCCTATTTTATATTCTCTGCATATACGTATGTCTCCATCTGACTTTCTTAAAACTACAAAGGGTGATGCCAACTTGCTACCTCCAGGGGAAACATGTTCAAGAAGGTCTTGTTCTATTAATTTTCCTAGTTTTGCTACCACTAATGGCAACAAATGTACTGGTAATTTTCGTGCATCATAATAAGAGGGGGTAACATTTTCTTTTAATTTTAAACTCGCTTTATAGTTTTTTAACTTTCCAGTTTTTTTCCATTTTCATCTCATTAATTAATTTGGTAGAATTTATGTTAAGCACATCGTTTCGAAGTCTGTGGTTCTTTTTACAAGTTGTGACAATCATAGGTATTACTTCAAATTTATTTTTTAACTCCAAGGAACCTTCAAAGTACCCTAAAGTTTTTTGACCGACCCATCACATTGGCGGAGTAGTAAACTGCTCTTTCGTAAAGTTGGCTTTCCAATGTGTTCCCAGAAATTTCTTGGTATAAGCGTTACCTCACTGCCGGTATCAATTTGCATATCCAAATCGAAGTTGATTTTAACCCTTGGTATAATGTTTTCTTCGGTTCATTTTTTTTCTACATTCTAGATTTTGTTTTTTACAGAAAACAACTTGCATATTGGTTTCGTTTTCTTCAACGTTTTCAACGTTTTTCTTTTTGAATTTGATTACTGCTTGAAACTGGATCTTTTTAAGCAATTTGTACAAGTCTTCTGAAACGCTGGGCATTTTTTCCTTTTTGTTTCATGTTCACGTCCACAATACGAACATTTTTTTATTTTTTTTTAACTTGTAAGCATTAGCAAATATTTGTTCCCTGGGTTGACTTTTATAATGGTTGTAGTTCTTTATTAATTCTTGTTGCTGTATAAAGTCAATGCAGATATTTTAAGACATATTTCCTAGTTGTAGTTGTTCTATTATTTTATATCGGTATGATGCATTCTACATACTTTCAATTAACCTTAATTGTGTTAGGTCCTCTTCAATCGTCTGTTCTTCTTGTCCAAGTTTTTCGAACTCGCAGTATCTACTCGCATTTCGTAGACAGTGTAGTTATTCTATGATTGGTTTGTCAATTTCATGTTTCATTGACATGAACTTTGTTCTTTCTGCCACGACCAACCTTTTCTTGGGCTTCATATTTCTTATTTTTTCAAAAGTCAGGTCTTCCAGGTTTGTGGGATACGCCATGGTGGACTTTCATTATTACCTCGTATCCAGCTGTAGCAAAAAAGATCCGTAATCTCATTTTCTCCTCTCTTTGTCGTCTTTCAGCTTTTTAGTTCTTGAACTTGCAGCAAAACATCGTAGCCTGGTATCGAAAAAATAGGGATCCTCGAGAGAGACTATTGGTATCCTATCGGCGAAGCCATTGTTGTGATATGCAAGTTTAGCACTAGTCTTTATTTCCAAAAGATGAAAAATGTAATTTAACAAATTTTGGGGAGCATAAGGCCCCAAGCTTTTTGTGGGGGAGGTAGCGGTCATGCATTGACTGTAAAAAAGACTATGAAGCTAAGGGGTCCCTAGCTGACCACATTCGCCGACCCGTCCATACAATACATTCATCCTTCGCCAGACACGCCGCAACCATCAAAATACCGCATTTACTCTATGAGAAAAACATACTTAAAAACCTCGAATAGTAAATGAATGAATTTTATTTACAAAATATGGTACATGTATGCAATTGATAATGAGATGATGGGAATGGAAGAAAACCCCGAAAAAAAAAAAGATAAAATTGAACAAAAGAAAAACCCGTGGGACAAAAGAAACGCAGGGTAGGACGCAGTGTGGGAATCTTTTGTGAACAACAGGGATGACAATATTGTGATGAAATTCCAAGATTTAAAAAAAAATAGTGGAGATGGATCGAGGATAAAGGTACAAGAAAGAATGGGGGCGGGGAATATCTTGGAGTCTAACAGCTAGATGACGGGTATAATGACAACATATTGCTAACTAGGGGAAAAGGGAGACAAGCAACCCTACTTACCGGGGGTGGGGTCCCGAAGGACCCTGTCCGTAGTCGCCATGCGCAGGAAGAGTGGGGAAGGATGACCCCAACGTTGCCCCTTTTCGTATGACCAGGCTTGCTGCATGCAATTTCGAATGTTATGCTATCCAATAATTTTCTATCGCATCTAATTTTGAACCTAAGCTAGTGCCTAAAGAAGAAAATTAGATCACGATGAGAAAGGTTTGCACCGTCATACAATCCTTTCCTTCGCATTGTCCAAATCACCATTCTAGCTATAGCTAAAATCACGAGAAACACTACAAGCTTCTCACCTTGAAACTGAGGTAAAACGTTGTCTACGACGTAACCAACGTCTAGCAGCACGAGCTGCTTGGGTTCGATGCGAGCCGTCCACACTCGGTTATTCTCTCTGTGTGTTTTTCTTTCTACCTTTTCTTTTGGCTTTAAATGGCTAATGAAGGTTGTCTATTTTCTGTTGATTTTGCTGTTTTTGTTGTGTCTGTTGTAGTTTCGACTATAGCTGTTTCTTTTGTTAATGATTCTGTTCCTGTAGCTGGTGCTGCTTCTGATGCTGTAGTTTTGAGTGGATGTTTCTTTTTCCTGGTGACCTGGATCCATCCCTCCTCTGGACCGATTTGATGGTCCCCAGGTTCCAGGGCAGGTTGAGTGATTGGGCTAGTGAATTTTTCCTTTATGTTGCTGCTGTTGTTGTTTTTGATGATTGGTGGATTCTTCTGTGGGCCGAATCTGGCTTGGTGGCCGAGTTGCTTGCAGGGCTAGCAGAGTCAGCAGAGCGGTCGCCTGCCCTCTACGACCACCATCATTTGCCGGTCCTTGTTGGTCAGTATGTGCGGAATGGCCTGGAATCCCTCTTCATGCAAACATTGAAGGCGTAGTTCCCGTGTGTCGTCCCGTCCGTCGATCTTAACTGTGTTACTTCCTCTGCGCTGCCATACGCGCTCATGTAAGCGGCGAGGACGTCCCCATTTAGCTGCAATGGGACGTTGCACATGGTGACTCGTATCTGTCTTTTGCCTCTCTATTCCGGTTGAAGCCAGAAGTGTTTCGTGGAGTCGTTACTGTCAGACAGCTTAGCCGCCAGCTCTTCTGAGGGCAGCAAGACATCCCAGGTGGGGAAACTACGCCGACAAAAATGCCGGCATGGGATGCCTGTGGATTTCAATAGCTCCTCAAACGTCCCTAGTCCTTAGGTCGGTGATGATTTAAAGTACCGAGTCTTTGGCTACTGATTCGGGGATAGGAAGGATTTCGTCCCCTTGGAAGTACTGTGCGTACTTCTCGACTTTGTCCCTTTCGTAATATTGTGGGGACTTTTTCTTTATGGCCTTGGAGGTTAGCGTTGCTGGGCTTACTAGTGGTTTTTGTCTGGTGGAATCGAGCTAGCCGGAAGTGATGTTTCATTTTGCGAAGCCAGTAGCGATGGCCATTCTGATGTTGCTACCGGCTCTTCCGGCTTCTTAGGAAGTGCTTCCAGTCTGTTGTCTTGGAATAAGTCTATTTGTGTAGTGCTGATGTTCTCCATGATTGGGGAGCAACTAGAAGGAAAGCTGGTGACTTGCTGGAGGAGGCTGTTGTTGGTTATAACGATGGGGTAGAGATGTTGAAATGCTGTGAATGAACTATGAGAAAATGAGCAAAAAGGTGAAAAAGGAATCATATGGTCAGGCTAGCACCTGGATTTAGTAGGAGTTGAATTCTTGCAGAAAAAAACAAACAAAATCTACTGAGGTGGTGTGTGTGTGGGGGGTAGCACTAGTCAGTTGCTAATCAAGCTCGATGTTTGACGAACGTCCCACCAGACGGACGAATGTGACGCAAGGCCTTTTTTTAAGTGGGTCCGAGCACAGGGCTATGGCCCAGACGCGTCCGGCGACTCCAAAATTGCCTCGGGCCACGTCGGCATTCCTCTAAAGAGGGGTGACTCAGGCGCCAGGAAATAAACCTAACCCCTCCAAGGAGAGTTAAAACCTAGGGGGACGACTCCCTGAAGCTCGAGGAAATTAACCGTTCAGCACGAATGCCAGTATGTCCGCTGAAAAGTCTCTGTACGAAGCAGAAGCTAATCAAGCTGATATTTGACGAACGTCCCACCGGACGGACGAGTGTGGCACAAAGCCTTTTCAGGTGGGTCTGGGCATAGGGCCATGGCCCAAAACCCGTCCAGCAGCTTCAAAAATGCCTCAGGCCCCGTCGGCATTCCTCTAAAGAGGGGCGACTCAGGCGCCAGGAAATAAACCTAACCCCTCCAAGGAGGTTTAAAACCTAGAGGGACGGTCCCCTGAAAAGTCTGTTGAAATGCCTCTGCACGAAGCAGGAGCTAATCAAGCTCTACCTAGTTATTCTTAGTGAGGGACTTATATCGGCTCTGTCTTGCACTCATGCAAATTAGGCAGATTAATTTGCCAGTATCACTACAATAAGTATTTGTTTAATATTTTTAAGTTCTCGAACTATCTTCCTTAACGAACTTAAAATATCAAATAATAACTTCCCTTTCCACTGAACTTCTTTATAGGGAAACGTCATACATATGTTCAAATGTCCCTTGTGAGACTGTGTCTTCAACGAAAATGATACTTATGTTGGTCTTACCATGACGACTCTCATAAGATGTAATTTTGTGTATCTTAATCAGATTAGTTCTGTAGCCATCTTAAAAGTCACTCCCTTTCCAAATCCAAATTTCGAAAAATTCTCATTTATACACCTCTATTACAGCACATGAAATTAATAAGCCACGGCTACAAACCCAAAAGCCTTACATATAAAAAAAACAAAAAAGTCTATAATTAATAGAATTAATTTTGAAAATAGGAACAATGTTTTGAAATGCCTTTATTATTTCATATTTTTTGTGGATGAGTTATTAAATAAAATGAAAAGGATAGAAAGTTTTTAAAATATTCTATTTCTGTTGATAGCATTTTGTTTTAAATTTATTTGATGTCATTAGAATCTCATTCTACTCCAACTATATGTTCATGGGATACTTTTTTTTGCAATTTAAAAACTAAAAAAAAAACAACAACAAAAAAACGATCTTTAGATTCCTAAACAATCCCTAATAATCGTCGATAAAGGTCCAAAAGCACTCAGGAAATTTCAGTAAATTCATCTCCCTACTCCAACCTGAAACCAAAACATTTGTCAGGAAATTTGTAAGGATCCTAATAAAATTATATGGACAACATGTCTCATTATTATTTAATCAAACATGCTTAAATGAAGGGCTGCGGCCCAATTACACACTCACGCAGTTTTTTCAGCAGACAAAACTTGATTATAGCAATAAATAGACCAAAAGTTTTATTTACAATGAAAATAAAAGAATAAAAAGCATAAAAAAATTACAAGCTAGCTAACCGGTTTTGATTCTCGTTCAACAGAGCTCTCGGCTTTTAGCTTTTTGCGAGGCCCCGGGGCTTGTTCTGGACTTCGGTCCGGAGCGTGGCTCTGCAAAAGGAACAATGGCAGACTTGGGGCCTTTAATTAGGCACCTAGTTTCGACTAGGCTACCTTCGGGTGGGCGAGCTGCATTTTTGTCTCCTTTGTCCCCCATGTACGGCACTAGACCATGCGTCTAGTTTAAGCCATAAACTGGCATACGTGCCCGGACCCACATTTGGGTTCGTGAAACTGCTTGCCTCATCAGGCTCACATTGCACTAAGTGAGCCGATGAGCAGCACTGACAAGCAGGGTTCGAGTCTCGATTCGTTCCCGACCTCCCCTCCCCTTTATCCCCACTTTAATCGGCCTTCGGGCTTTTGACCTTGTGTCAAGTCGTGTCTGGTGGGAGGCAGCGACAAATAAACAACAGAGCTAAATCGTGGATAATATAGTATAAAAGAGAAAAAAACAACAAAAAAACAAAAAAACAATGGGAGATGTATAGGGTGGAGACAAATTTTTTTGAATTGGAGACTATATCGAAATAATATTAAGTCCTAGCAGACTTTCTTTCAGTCTACAGAGAGACGGTCTACCGGACAAAATAGAGGTTCCATTTGTTTAAACATCATTGCCTTTGCCTATCATGTGATAGTTTTTCAGAAAAGAATGCTGATTGAATGATTATATAATCTTTCTTCCTTTCTTATTTTTGTATTTTATTATACATCTAACGTTGTTCTATCAACACTTGTTTCACCATTTTAAAGTCTTGATGAATGTTCATTAAAACCAAAATGTTTTAACGTCGACTTTCCTTTGTAATAAATTCATTCCTTTTGGATTACTTTGTTTTTCAATTTTCTCCATATATACATATAAGTATATATATATATATATATATATATATATATATATATATATATATATATATATATATATATATAATCTGTGTGTGTGTGTGTATGTGTGCATATATATAAGTATGTTAAAAGAATTATAATATCAAATTTTAATATAAAGGGAAAGACAATAAAATACTAAATTTGCAATGTTAAAGAATAATGTTTTTAAGAGAATTCTGCAGTTTTCTAGCTGGGATAAGGATTCAAAAAGATAATGCAAACGACTAAGTTTTTGAAACAAATTTTATTCAAAGGAAACAAAAAAGAAAAGATGGAAAGGATTAAGCGTTGCAAAATTTGGTGTAATTTGCGAAACTGAGAGAGGATGTCTGGAAAATAAAGTTCTTTGAATTTAAGTAGTTTTGAGGTAGAAAACTCAACCGAATTTAAGTAGTTTTGAGGTAGAAGAATTTAAGTAGTTTTGAGGTAGAATTTAAGTAGTTTTGAGGTAGAAAACTCAACTGAATTGAAAGCTGAAAATTCAACCTACTAATCTTCAAAGATTAGTAGGTTGAATTTTCAGCTTTCAATTCAGTTGAGTTTTCTGTAAAGTTGTCTTTTATCAGAAATCTTGGGTTGAATTTTCAGCTTTTGTTTAATTTAGTTTTGTCTTCTGTAAGGTTGACTTTTAGTTGAATTTCTGGGAAATTGTGGAAGATAGTTTTTTGGTGCCTTATTGTCTGAGATCACTTCTTCCTTCTCCACTCTGGCCAAAAATTAAGAGTCATTATATATATATATATATATATATACTAATACATATATAAGTATGTATGTAAGTATATATATATATATATATATATACAATTCAAGAGGGTAGAGTGTTCGCCAATGGCTTGGGAGACTGGCGTTCAATCCCAGGTCGAGTCGTACCAAAGACTCTAAAAACGGTACTCGATGCTTTACACTCAGCATTATAAAGTATGGTTCAAGGGTAAAGTATTTATTATTGGAAGATGGTGAAATTTTTGACTGGATTCAGAAAAAGCTTCCAAAAATTGTACACTAATTTGTATATATATTGGAATATTTTTTTTACATAGACTACAGGTCTTTGTGAATCATTAACTCCAATAGGTTATTCTGGAATTAAATAAGAGTAAACAAAACCTATCCATTTTATATATATATATATATATATGTGTGTGTGTGTGTGTGTGTGTGTACATGCTTTAAAAAAGAAAAGAAAACAAAAAACATTACCTCTATTTCAATTTCTGTAGAATTTGAAATAACCTAAATCCTGGAAAAATGAAGTAGTGGCTAGCGACTCATTTAAAATTATAAATAAAATAGTTTCAGTGGAAGTATGAATACATATTCTCTCTATGATTTTAAATGAGTCACAAGCCACTATTTAATTTTTCCCGGATTTAGGTATTTTAAATTTCAGTAGTATTTGAATTAGCGGGGTAATGTTTTTTTTGTAAAGAATGTATAAACATTGTATCAAATAATAATAGATATGATATCTCCATCGTAAAATTAAAAAATATAAAAAATTATTTTGATTAAAAAATTGAAATTTAAAAGAAAATTCTCTCCTTGCTGGAAGCAATATACGCACACCCAAATAATTTTTTTTATTTAACATTTGAAGAGGGTAATCATAGACCTGAAACAGATTTATAATGACACCAAAGAAGTGAATTTTTTCTTTTTCTTTTTATATAAAATGTCTTTGGGCTATGCAGGTTGAGTTTTGTTGCATTCTTAATCCCAAATTTATACGTCGACAGCTGTTACCATTGAGCACTAAAATTGGATACTCCTACCTCCTGGGTTTTCTCCTCAGATTATATATATATATATATATATGCACTAATATAAATACATATATGTACACACGCACACACATACACACACACACATATATATATATATACTCATATGTATACATACACACATATACACATATATATATGCAAATTTCATTAAACATAGTAGACATTTTATGTCTACATATTTTCTTTTGGATCGGTTCGAATTCCCGTATTACTTTTATCGTATTCTGGGGAAATTGATTTATGTATTGTCCATAGTTGTATGTATCCCTAGTACTTTCTGCCCGACTTTGGGCCATCATCAGGGGAGGATCTATTACAAAAGTGATGTAACTTTTGTTTTAGCATATTACTACTGTGTAAGGGCGTCTTTGCCGTTGAAAATTATGGCGTTTGTTTTTAAATGTAATTCTATAATTAGTGCCAGTAGCTAAAGACATTTAAGTACATTAGCACTGGTTCGAAAATTAATTCTATTGAGTGTCGGCTGCAGGTTTCTGATATATAATGCTTCGAGAATCTGAAGTTTTTGTTTATTATTTTGATGTTCTAATATTGTTGTGTTGTCGGTGAGAATTTTTCGTAGTTGTGTTGTTGGGCATGAATGTTTTTTTAAATGCTGAGCTATTGAACTTGTGTCTGAAAGGTGCATTTTAAGTCTCCTCGACAGGGCAGTTGAGGTTAAACCAACATATATATTATTATTATCAGAGATACAATCTCCTAAAGGACATTTGAATTTATATATAACGTTGGTTTTTTGCAAAGCCCCAATCGAGGGAGAGGAATTATTTCTAATGACTAAATTCGAGGTTTTAAACTTATTATAATAAATAATAAGTTTTATTTTTTTTTTATTAGGATCAGTGAGGAGTATGTTTTTGTGAATCAATGTTTTCATTATTTTTTCATCGGATTTATAATTGTAGTGCATTTGGTTACGATAAAAAAGTTTGATATATGTTTGTTGACTGGATGGAGTAGTACACTGTTTATTTTGTTGGTTAACATTTTTGATCATACGTTTAATTTGTTCATCAACAATATAGTTAGGAAACCCATTGTTGATGAGAGCCTGTTTTATGTTTTCTACCCCTTTATAAAATATTGTTTTGGAGGAGGAGATTAGTTTGGCACGAGATATTAGATTATGAATAATTGCTTTTTTATATCTGAAGGGGCATTCACTTTTAAAGTATATATACACACACACACACACACACACACACACACACACACACATCTATCTACATATGTACTTGTATATATATATATATATATACGCATTTAAATCCTATATGTATACTTGTACATATATATATATACACACACATATAACCCATACACATTAAAATCACTTGGAAGTGAATTTATATTGTTCGTTTTATTTATCGTAAAATCTTACATTAGAATACATATTTTGTTTTTATGTATCTACCATGAAAATTGTAATTATTTGCACTTTCAAAGGGCTCTGTAAGTAAAAAGTAAATAAAGTTGGCGACCGTAGTCGAGGGTGACCCAAAGGTTTCCTTTTTAATAGCTACTACACTGGGGTGTAGGGGAGGGCGTTATTGCATTCTTTGGATTGCTCCACTTTACCCTTGATCCTTACCTTATAATGCTGAGGGTTAAGCAAGGTGGCATCAAGTACTATTTTTTGAGTCTTTGGTATGACTCGACGTGGGATTGAACCCCAGTCTCCTGGACCATTGGCGAACACTCTACTCATTAGGCCAAGGACTCTATACCGTGTTATAAACCTTATTGGGGAGTTAGATGTAATTGTAAGATGGTGACATTTTGGAAATCGACTTTACTTAGTATCTAGTAGTTATGTTTTTTGTTCATCGAAATTGGAGGTATATGAATTTTCACCGGGGGTTTTGTTGCGGAGCCGATAAGTATGTCGACCCTGCAATTGATTTAAGTTTAATGCATGCGAGTAGTGACAGCAAAAAACAATGAAGGGAACAAAGGCAAGGTAACAGATACAACAAAAGTGACGATTTATTGTCGGAATTACAAACGTGTGTATAAAGTCCGTGGCGGTTGTATGTGGTCTTCAGCTAGATGGGTGATGTCGATAGCTGGTATGGTCGAGTCGTAGATGTGCGCAGCTGGATGTTTGATACGGGTAACTGGCGTAAGTCGAGTCGTGGAGATACAGCTAGATGTTTGATGCGGCTAAACTGAGATCGATCGGGTCGTTGAATGCAGCTGGACGATCGTTGCGGGAAGCTGAGGTCGGTCGAGTCGTTGAATGCAGCTGGGCGATCGTTGCGGGAAGCTGAGGTCGGTTGAGTCGTTGAATGCAGCTGGACGATCGTTGCTAGCCCGTACAGCGAGTCGTACGTGGGCCAGATGTTGCAATGCTTGGGCAGTCCGTAACAGCGAGTCGTTACGTGGACTGGATGCTACATTGCTGGAGTGTTGAGGTCGAAGTCGGTGTTGACAGCTTGGTCGTGTAGAATTGAGCGAGTTGGTGACTAAGACTGAGCTGTGTCTTAGTACTACGGACCAAGTGAACGGACAGGGAAACCGTGGCTAAGGGTTGCCAGGCCTTAACACATACGAAGTCAAGCGAGCGGATCGGTGAAGCTAGGGCTTTGTCGTGCCCCTAGCTGTGAGGACGTATTGGACGGTAGCTAAGGCTGTGTCGTGCCAAAGCTGTGCGGACGTATCGTTGACGGTAGCTATGGCTGTGTCGCGCCAAAGCTGTGCGGGCGTACTGGACGGTAGCTAAGGCTTTACGCTCCAAAGCTGTGCGGGCGTATCGTTGACGATAGCTATGGCTTTGCGGGCCAAAACTGTGCGGGTGTATCGGACGGTAGCTAAGGCTCTGCGCAGCGAAACGGACGAGCGGAACCGATGGTATGGTTGAGACCGGCTGGTCTTGGAATCCTCTTCGTGTTTGCCTTCGGGCCGTCTACTTCGACGGTCGTTAAGGTCCGTCAAAGATACTCTAACCCGCAGAAGGGGACCTTTTATGAAAAGAAAGGGGTGAATCTGCCACTAGAAGAGGCGGTGAGGTGAATGCAACCACTATAACGTAGGATTCGACCTCGTGGAGCCGAGTGACCCCGGAGAGCGTCCGCGTGGACCTCCGAATTTTTCGCCGCCGAAGCCTTTTTCATATGAAAGAAAGACAACACCGCTTCTACCGCGCCACATGAATAAAAAATTCTTCTATAAAAAGTGGATGTAGAAAATAAGTACTTCTTTAGTTTGGTATAGGCTAGCGAAGAGTATTACTTCTATTTTTATAGAATTATTTCTGGCAGAAGTGTTTTGCAAATGTTGATAAATGTTAATTTATCCCTTTCTTAGCTGTAACGGCCAGTTAGAGTCGAAAAAGGACATTGTCATTTCCGGCCGTACCCGGATGTAATTTTTCTAGGGCGAAGGAGTAATCCGATCTGTTTATGTTTGTAAGCCGGTCGCGGCAGTTTTTCCCTCTTTAATTTCCTCTAATAGAACTGAAAAGTAAATTTCAGGACGCCCACTTTCTTTCTTGTAAAATTTTACATTAGAATAGATACTTTGGTTTTATGTACCTTAATACCGGGACATTGGCCCAGCGGTTAGAGTGTTCGCCAATGGCCCGGGAGACCTGGGTTCAATCCCAGGTCGAGTCATACCAAAGACTTTAAAAATGGTACTTGATACCACCTTGCTTAACACTCAGCATTATAAGGTACGGTTCAAGGGTAAAGTGGAGCAATCCTGGGAATGGAGTAGCGCCCTCCCCTACACCTTGGTGTAGTAGCTATCGAAAAGGGAGCCTTCGGGTCACCCTCGACTATGGTCGCTAACTTTACTTTACTTTACTATTCCCTTTCGTCTTATAGATGCACACACACACACACACATAGACGTTGAGCTTTAGTATATATATATATATATATATATATATATATGTACACTTATATGTATCCATATAGATATACACATGTACATGAACATGTATACATACATTTGATATTACGAACTTAAACAGCAATATATTCCATGAATTAGGAATAAAAGCTATCTCATTTTGGATTGATAAATACCCTGAAATACTACATCCAAGATTTAACAAAAAATTTATCACACAGGGTAAAGAATTAATCCTAAATAATAACTCTTTCCATTTTGACAAGAGAAATTACATCCAGACCCTAGGAACAGCTATGGGAACAAAAATGGCTCCCACATATGCTACTCTTACCTTAGCATTTTTGGAGGAAAATTTATATAAAATCATAGGTAAAAAATACAATGAAAATATAAAAAGAGAATTTACTAAATCCTGTAAGAGATAGTTAGATGATTGTTTCATATTCTGGAATTGTACACGGGGAAACATTAATGGCTTGTACAACATACTCCAAAACCTACACCCTAAAATAAAATTTACAATGGAATATAGCTTCAAAGAACTACCATTTTTAGACATACTCATCAAAAATGAAAATGGTGAAATAATAAGAGACATCTATCACAAACCAACAGACACCCAATAATATCCCCATTTTGATAGTCATCACCCCAAAAACTGCTTAAAATCTATCCCTTATACCCTAGCACGGAGAATATGTACAATAATAACAAATAAGAAACTAAGAAAATTTCGCCTTAAAGAATTCGACATAAATTTGCACCAGAAAGGATACACAAAAACTTTAATAAATAAGGGAATAGAAATAGCAGAAAAAATACCATTAAAAGAACTAAGATCCCATAAAAAAAACATAATGAGAAACTCTTAACATACGTTACAACCTATAATAAAAACAGCCCAGAACTATTCAGAGAAATAATAAAAAATCTTGAGGAACTTAAACATAATTACAAATTCAGAGAAATACTTGATACAACAAAAATTATCAAAAGCCATCGACAACCCAAAAACCTTTAAAAAAATACTCACTTCTTCCAAATTCGGGGAACAACATATTAATGGGGTCAATAAATGCAAAAATAAAAAATGCGGGGTTTACAATATAATAATAGAAGGACAATCATATACTTTCAAAGACTCTAAAAAACTTTCATTATAAATAAAGATTTAAGCTGTAACTCAAAAAACGTAATATACATAATAAGAATATGAAAATTGTAAACAAACATACATAGGCTGTACTAGAAATTTTAATAACAGAATATCGCCCCATCAGAGTAATATCAAAATAAAGATTAATAGAAAATTATTTGTGTCCAAGCATGCTTTTGAATGTAGTCATGGATTATTTAAAACAATGCTAATATTTCAAACAGACAATTACAATTGACTACAAATCAAAGAAAAATATTTTATTAAAAAATACAAACCCACATTTAAAATAAAACTTAAAATCACACTTACACACAAATAAGTAAATTAATAAATGGACACACACACACACACACACACACACACACACACGCACAAACGTGTAAACAAACAAAAGCACGTGAAAAATTGAAACAAGACTAACAAAAACAAAAGCACGTGAACCAAGATGAAAAAAAAAAAAAGGAAAAAAAAAGAAAAAAGAGAAACACTTCAAAGACTATAAGTAAATTGCTCATTCTAAGAATATTGTAATTTGTTTTCTTTGTCGTTCTTATTAGGGGTTCGTGCTGAGAGAATTTGAAATGATTGTAAAAAAAATGACAATTGGGAAGTAAAATGAGTCTTGTAGGCTTATATATTAATGTTTAATTGGTCTTTTTAAAAGATAAAATGGAAATAATTTTAGAAAACAAAAACGATTGAGCCCTACATTTTAAGCATAGAAAAATGATGAAAAGTTAGGGAGAGGAAAAGAAAGAGGAAGAAAAAAAGAGGAAAAACATACAAGCAGGTTGCTGTGGAAAGAAAAGAAAGAAAGTCAAGGGGAAAGATGGGACTTGTGGACAGATATATTGTCCCTATGTAAAGATGATTGACAGGTCATAATGTAAACTTCCACTTGGGTTGTGAATTCTAATTTTTATGAATAAATTTAAAAGTTCGATGTTGGTAGATTTCTTTTCTGATTGTACTGAAGTCCGGCCTCTGAAAGCCTGGCATGTGGCCATGGAAAGGAACATAGAAAAAAAAAAGGACAGAATGGTTATTTTGCATTGGAAAAATGGTTGATTTTTGTTGGAGAATGGAGCAAGTGAATTTAACGGTGTTGGTATTTTGAGTTTCCATGTGTTGGAAAAATTGTTTCCAGGCGGGATTCAGGTCAAATTAAGAAAAGAAGAAAGAATATTATTGGAAAAGTTTGATTAACGAACCATGCCTATTTTGTGGAAATACTCGTTAGAAATTGAATAAACGGGGGTGCACGAACCTATAGTTACTATATTAAGGTAAAGACAGAGAGAAGCCGATATAAGGTTAAAAAAATAGTGAATGAACGATTAAAAAAAAGTAAAAAGAAGAGAGGACGACAGAACAATGGAAAAAGGCAGGGGAAAAAAGAAACTTGAACACTGTTGAACACTGCATTAAAAAAAAAAAAAAAGAAAGGAAAAACGAACATTTTTAGGAAAAATAGACAGTGCATGGATTGAACAAAAAAACCTGAACATTTATTTGAACTTTGTGAACTTTAATCGTGAACATACTGTTAATATTGTTTTGATTTATTGAGAATAGTTGAAAAATTAGTTTAAAAAAAAAAGAGTTTGAGTTTAAAGGCGACATTAGAATTTTTTTCCGTTTCATATGAAATTTTACGTAAACCATTGATAGGGGATTTGATATTAAGTTTATGTTGATTTTAAAATTTATGTTGATTCTAAATTTTTTTGGAAGATTAGGTTTTCGAGGAATAGGAAATACTTTTCCTTTTGAGTTTCTGTTTTCGGGCGAGTCACGGGCTGACTCGAGATTAAGACAGAGATTCATCCAAGTTGTGTTACGGATTGTTAATTCTATAGAAGAATACACCATCCCGTGGATTTGTTTGAAGGCTTGTGGTGGCCAGAATTTTCAGACTGGAGTTCCAAATTGGTGGAATAAAGGAAAGAAAGGCGTGGCCTGCTCCAATATTTTCTGGATGATGTTTTGGATCTTTCAGTCTCGATGATGTTTTGGATTCGTGTGTGATTCGGCGAAGTGAAGCGGATTTGGAAAAGGCGAGGTGCCTATATCTTAGTAGCCACGAGGGTTCCTGATTAAATTGAAAAGTAACCCGGCGAGGGTGGGTTCAGAGTGATAGCACCTGAGAGGGCCTATCTATGGGTCAAATAAAACTAATCTGTGTACTTACATTTAACTGAATTGTTTGAAATAGAATTGATTTTACATTTAACTGTGTATGTAAGCAAAATCTGAGAACTTGTGCTAAACTGAATTGTTTGAAATAGAACTGTTTTTACATTTAAAAATGACTGATGGCCTAGTTTTCTGGGGCTGCAGAATACACTAAACTACATCTCTGCTGGGGGGTAAGACTACCCTCAATGAATGTCCTGATATATTACATTAAACAATCTGATGGTGAGGCTTAAGTAATGCTGGAGCTTTGGAATATGCAGAGTACCCTTTCATTGTCATTGCTCCCAGGTTCGTTGTGGCCTAGAGTAGTAGCACCTGACAGGATCTTATCTATGGGTCAAATAGAACTGTTTGACATTTTAACTGTATACTTATGCTAAGTTGTGTATGAACAAAACTCTGTTATACTTATTCTAAACTGAATTGTTTAAAATTAAAACATTTAACTACATGCAAAAAAAATAGTTCAGGCTTGTTTGAAAATGTTATCTACAAAATGTATTTATAAATCAAATAGCTAATTATGTATAAAAAGGATTTGGCATTAAATGACCTATAATGGTTGATAGGCCATAAAACCAAACCAAGCCAATTCATACATATATATTTACATACATAAAAAAAAACTCGAGCCAGGTCCTATCTATGGCTCAAATAAAACTAAACTATGTGCTTATGCTAAACTGAATTGTTTGAAATAGAACTATTTTGACATTTAACTTTGTGGAATGCGGAGTGTAGAGAAGAGGAAAATCTCGTATTTTGGTTTGGCGCTCAATTTATTTCAACACTTAATTTCACCCAATCAGGATGACTTATCCTATTCAGCCCGTACCTTCATTTTCGGCTTGCAAAACGGGTGAGCGGCCAAACCCACTCTCTATGGCTTGAGACGGCGACCAGAACAGACGTTCGTCTGGCCGTCCCTGCTTAGCGATGCTTTTTAACACTAGCAGCAGCAACATGGACACTTACGAGGGAACCATCTAATTTATGGATTTCATACAAGAAATCCCAGTTGAATATGAATTGGATACATTCAGCATGCTTTCCACAGGCACCACTTTATGTCACCCCAAAAATTGGCTATGTCGATCCGAGCGTAACTCCGCTCTCGACACACTAGCTACCATTTCACCTCTGGCCCACATTAATGGAGATAACGCATACTCTTCCCCCAAATACCAGATACAAAACTACACAGTGACTTTAAACACAATCCCTCACACGTCCAGCAACACACGCTGCCATCACATCTCGCTACGCCATTTCGTCTACAACACTAACAAGTCTAAACTCCACGAGTCTTACAGCACCAAAAGCAAACCATATTCCATGCTGCAAATAAAAAAAACTTCCTTTGTTGTGTTGTTAAAGAAAAGTTTCGTAATTCATTTGTGTTGCCTAAAAAATATAGTGTTAGAGAAATAAACAATTTCCTGAACCGCTATACGATGTACTGCTTCATTGCCATTGCTCCCAGGTCCACTCTGGCCTAGAGTGGCAGCACCTGATAGGGTCCAATCTATGGGTCAAATAGAACCAAACTCTAATTACACAATACTAAAAATTAACCGTTTTTCCATTCAACTATGTGTAAACAAAACTGTATTTATACTAAACTGAATTGTTTGAAAATGACTTAATTTGGCATTAAATGATCTGAAAACTGTTAATACGCTGTAAAACAAAACAACCAACAATTTATATATATATATATATATATATATATATATATATATATATATATATACTCACACACACAAACACACCTTATCAATGGTCCGGGAGACTGGGGTTCAATCTCAGATCGACTCATGTCAAAGACTCAAAAAATGGTAATTGATACTTCCTTGCTTCACACAGCATTATAAGGTACAGATCAAGGGTAAAATGGAGCAATCCTGGGAAAAGAGTAGCATCCTCTCCTACATCTCGGTGTAGTAGCTAATGAAAAAGGGGCCTTCATGTAGCTCTTAACTACAGTTGGCTAACTTACATACATACATACTTTTGGATTACTTTGTTTTTCAATTTTCTTTATATATATATATATATATATATATATATATACAGAATGTAACTGGAAGAAAACTCAACCACAGTTAAATTGTCATTCATCTCTTTATGTCATATGAAGAGACGAAGATTATATCTTCGCCGAAATAAATTTATAATTACAATTTAACTGTGGTGGAGTTTTCTTCCAGTTACATTGTATTCGCTTTGTATGTGAGTTTTCTTTTATAAACCAAAAAAGTAATATATAACAATAGCATACATCGAGCACTCCCATAGATTTATATGAAATTCCTCATATATTCTATGCATAAATAATCCACACCCTTGTTTTTTGGACGCCGACTGAATATATATATATATATATATATATATATATATATATATATATATATATATATATAATAACGGGATATATTTTTTATATTATCTTATGAGATGTCGAAGAAACTTTTAAAAAAATCCATGTCGTCTGCAATCAAAACGAAAGGATTTTTTTCAGATATCAAATTTTAATGAAAAAGGAAAACTCTATCTTTTGTCTTTCTGAGTCACATTAAACAAATAAATAACAAAGAGAAGGAATGTTTTTGAAGTACGTTTATAAATTATCGGAAATGTTAGGCTTTCATTTCAATGAGCTTCATCTATCAAGCATGGAAGAACGAATTTCGATCCTGTGTTTATTTGTGTTTTGCTCTTACCACTGGGCTGCACGTGCAACTACTTGGGTATATCAGCTGATGTGATCGTTGTTTTATGAAGTTAATAGCCGTTATTTTTATTTAGAATATTTTTAAAGAACCACGATCAAGCGAGTGGACAGGTTAGGCTCATTAACTGGCTTCTGTATATGGTTCTAGTTTTGTTTGCAAATGACAATTCAAATTTTCTTCGGTACATATAGTAAGTCTTCTCACGTGCCTCTGAAAAACGACCACCGTCGGCCATTTTTTTTATTTACGTCATTTCCGATTCTAACACTGACTGCTGGGTGATTGCTCAGTTAGTTGTGCGGTTATTTAAAAATCAACTTGTGTAAGTAATATCATCAAATTGATTAATTTGTACAGTTAATAAAATTTAATAGGACCCTTCATTTTTTTACTTAATTCTATAAATTTGTTTTGATTAGAATTATTTTTTAGTTTTATTGTGAAGCATTGTAGAAATTTAATTGCTGTTATTATAATTATTTGCATTACAGATCTTTTTAATAGCTTGATTTCATTATTGGTTATACTGTTATACTGATTTGTATTATAACATTTAGAGGCGCCTCAGATGGTGTAGTGATTAGCAAGCTAGACTAGCAAACCTTCATGAGTGAGTGTGAATCTCATTGAGTGCCCTATTCATATGGCCTTGTGTCACATCTTAGCAAATAGCTTTGTAAATTACTATTATAACATTTATTATCAGAAATAATATTATGTCTGTCAGTGTTGTTATTTTATGCCTCTGGTGTTGTTGATAGCAGTTTTAAAAACTGCTATCAACAACACCAGAGGCATAAAATAACAACATAAAATAAAATAGCTTTCATATAAAAAAAATTATTAAGTATACAAATCACAGACACATGAAAACATTCAATGAAGTATATCAATTAAATGTGTAAAATGCATTTGGAATAGATTTTCAATTAATTATCCAAATAATGAAATAATAATTTCTGTTTTTTGTTGAATGCGATTAATCATTTTAGTTTTCTTTTTTTTTTCTTTTTTTTTTTCTTTCAGGTGAGTATTGCTTCTAGTTACTGGATTCTGCAAAAATTTTTTTGTCTTCTTCATCTGCCCAGGTAACTCTCCTTGATTTCATCATTTTTCTCCTCCAATCATTTACCTACATTTTCTGCAAACTCATTTTCAAGATTATTATAGTTAGTATCTCTGATTATTTTGATGATGAGAAAAGAAACCTCTAACAGCAAATGAACATTCATAAAACTTAGTCCCCTTCCTTATGAAACTTGTCAAAAATATGGAAAATAAAAAGGGCTATTGGTCAAAAGAATAGAGTGTTTTCCAGTGGTCCAAGAGACCGGGGTTCAATCCCAGGTTGAGTCATACCAAAGACTCAAAAAATGGTACTTGATGCCACCTTGCTTAGCATCATAAGGTAAGGATCAAGGGTAAAGTGGAGTAATCCAGGGAATAGAGTAGCGCCTCCTCTACACTTAGGTGTGGTAGCTATTGAAAAAGGAACCTTTGTGTCACTCTTGACTAAGGTGCCGACTAACTCTGAAAATAATGTAAATTTATGGAGTGTGCAAAAGTTGATGGGACTTTTTGAAAACTGTTCTTTACAGATAAAAAAGCTGGAAGCATTTACACAAACACCTAATATAAGTGTGTGTGTGTGTGTGTGTGTGTGTGTGTGTGTGTGTGTGTGTGTAATGTAGTTAGAAGAAAACTCAAACCTGGTTAAATTGTCATTATAAATTTATTATATAATTATACTCTTTGTCTCATCAGATGACTTTACATGGTTAATTTGAGGTTTAAGCATGTGAAGTCATCTGTTGAGATGAAGTATATAATGATATTCTTTGCCAAAATAAATTTATAATGACAATTTAACCAGGTTTGAGTTTTCTTCTAATTACATTGTATATGCTCTGTATGTGAGTTTTATTATATAAACCTAGATAGGGAATATATAACAAGAACCATACATCAAGCATTCCCATAAATTTATATGAAATTCCTCATATATTCTATACATGAATAATCCACACCCATTGTCTTTGGATGCTGATATATAGATATATACATACACTAACCCCTCTGCATCAACAGGATGGGACACAAGGTTTATTTTTTAAGTGGAGTTTAACAGGTTTGAATTCAGTGTTCTCCTTCTCCTAGATTGGTTGCCATACCAAAGTTAAAGAGCCCAGTTTGCTATATTATTTACCCATGAGCGGAGGGAGAATATTTGGATTCATATCTTTCCCAAGAGTATTAGTACTATGAGAAATGTAAACAGCTTCATACAGGATTTAAACTTGGGTCAGTGTGTCTATTTCCTACTATGGTAAACATTACACTATGAATACATACATATATATATATATATATATATATATATATATATATAAGTGTACATTCATATATATGTATGTTTATGTATGTATTTAAGTATAAATATACATGTTTCTATATATATATCTGTATCTTCATATATATATATATATATGTGTGTGTGTGTGTGTGTGTATATATATATATACACGTGTGTGTGTGCAAATATCTGTTAATGCACGTGTGTGTATCTGTATGTTCTGGGTAGTACAGCTTGGAAGGTATGTGAATTGGTTGACTAAGTTCATAGGTTTGTCATTTAATGAGATGGCATCATCTTGATTAAAAGACATGAATATTTTATCTGAGTCCATGTGGAGACCACTGTCTCTTGATGCCTGTTCCACACTGTGCAACAGGAGTTCAGCATCCAGGTCTTTTAGCAAGAAGCACTAGATCATATACATAGACTTCATTACTAATAGTTTAATGCATATATACATAAATATATAGAGAGATAGGAATTGGATGCCTTGCCAGTCTAGTTTTGCAGCCTACAACTACTATGTTTGATCTGCATTGGATGCTCAGTACTAAGCCAACACTAGTATAGACTTTAAATTTACCTGTGTGGAGTAATGGTTATTGATCTTATCTAGAAGTTTACAACTATTGCATAATGAGTGTCATTCTTACTGAGTGCCTCACACTTATGTTCTTATGCCAGACTAAGAAAATCTTAATAAATACCCCACATCTAGGGAATAAGTAATTACCAGCATAAAGTTGATAACCTTTAAGAGTTACTGATTTTGGTTTTTATTGTATTTTTCTTACTTCACTAATTTGGTTAGTTCATTGACCATTATGGGATAAAATTTCAGTCAGTTGAATGGTTTCAACTAAAATGAAACCTTAACGAAAGATTTTTTCAGACTATGAGTTATCAGTCATGAGATTCACCCTGTTAAGAACTGTTCTCCTATTCTACATCCACCCTTTTCAATACTTTAGTATTTAAATGTTTTATGATGTAAGAAGTTCTTGGTCAAAAAAATTGAAACTGGCTAAATAAGGATTTTGTTAATGAAAATAGTTTTCGTGAAGAATACAACAATAAATATTCACTGCAAATATAAGCAGGAAGTTTTTGTGTATCATATAACAATTGTTGTACAAATTTTATTATATTTTAGCATTGTCATAGCCAAAAAATCGTTCAATTTGCAACTAATTGTCACAATTAAAATCCTTTTTGTCTAATGTTTTTATCAAAAATAACTTATCTTAATTTGCAGTCTTGCATCAAATTAAAAAAAAAAAAATGAAAAAATCAAAACCTTTAATTTATGAATTATCATAATTTTAATTCTTTTTCTGGCAGTATATATGATGACATTTAATGAATAATTTTTTCTTTAAAGACTGAAGTCTCTATGCTCATATGTAGAATATTTTTCCTCAAAAATCATGAATGTTGAAATCACATCATTGAAAAACTTTTAAGTAACTTCAAGTCACTCTATTTTTATTAAAAAGAAGGGAAAAAAAAGTACTTGGTTTTCTTATAGATGCTGTGGATGTTCATTTTAAACTGTTAAAAATGAAACCATAATCTCTTCTTTTACCATCACCTTTTAATTAAGATCATTCAGTACTTGTAAAACCTTTTATCTAAGGGTGCATTCCATCAATCATGAATGTCATTGCCTACATCTCTTCTGTTATTCTTATTTTATTTTTAGACTAAGTGAAGTTCTATGGGCAAGTTGCTTGGTTCATCTCATAAATTTTTACAGACATTCCAACAACCTCGTTAAAGATTATTGTGCTTTTTTGAAATGTCTGAATTTAAGGGTGGAGTTTCTGATTAAATACGTTGACCCCAGTTCGATCTGGGGTTTGACTTACCAGAAATTATTCACTGCAGGATTTTTATTTGGATACTTGTAAAACCTTTGTTAACCTCAATAGTTTTTAAAAAAATATTTGCTACTGCTACTTAACTGCTACACAAGGGTATGCTTACTACCACGCAATTCATTTACGAAAAGATGAGGTCTAGACTTGGTTGGTCATGCTGTGACCACAACTGTTAATGAACAAACTAAAATTTTAAAAAAATTTCTTTTACCGTTTCTCTGCTTTAATTTTTTTACACACTTACCGTGGCTCGTCTAGTAGAAACATCCGTGACTGTTATTGCATCAACAATAACTGCTGCTACTACTAAAGTGGAAGCAACCTTCCTTTTTTTACCGGCTGTGCAGCTGACGCTCAACCGCTACTACTGTTCAGTGAGTAGAGAGGTGGAGTCTTTAGATCGAACTTCGATCTCAGACATGCCATGATTAAAGGCTTTTTGATACACATTACTATAAATAAACTATTGTTTTATTTCTCGAAACCTCCTTAGTAAATAGGAAGTGGTTCAAACTGCAAGAGAAAAAAATCGACTAATCGTCATGGTTCTTTCTTTTTAAAAATGATAGCTCAAGTTATAAGCTTGTGGGTGATAGTACTAAATACTTTCAAGATTTACTATCCACTTTGATTAAATTGATAAGACCTATATACTCTAATGTTTAGCTTAGTGCAAGGTGACAAGTTTGGAACATCTTGTAAAGGTAAAAAAAATCATTATCGTTTGGGATGGGGAGGATGTCATTATTTCCTGAGATTATAGAATATCACTTAGCACTTGACAATCCTTAAATAAATAAATAAATAAATAAATAAATAAATAACGTTGAGAGGACGAAAAATTCCAATTTAAACTCAGCAGAAAGGGGGACTCTATTTGTCCAAGGACATTTGACTTTAAATTTCAGATGTTCACCTGGTTGCATTTTTTGAAAAAATATCACTTTTGTAATAATTTGCTAGGGTTATTTCTTATATTTGATTTTTTTTTCAATTCAGTCAAATAAAGAAACGTTGTAGATTCTGATTAAAAATTGTGCTGTAATAATTTTTATTTCATTCAAAATCCCAGTCAGTTCATGGTTGTCTTTTCACATTGTTGTTTATTAACACAAGGATTGTTTTTGTGAATTCCTTCAAAAATTTTGACGTGTTTTCCAACTGAGCCTTCCTCTCTTCCCTTGTCTATTTCCTTCTTCCCTCCTCCTTCGATGCAAAGACTACGTGCTGCTGCTGTTTTGGCCATCACAATATGACGGGCAGCCGGAGAGGCTGCTCGCATCTCTCTGATTCTCTATTTGACTTCTCTTTTCTTCTTATTCATCAATAGTTACGAATATTATTATTATTTTAATAATATCATCGCATAGAATATCAACAACAGAATACAGGAAGAATAACCGAATTGGAATTTTCATTTATTACTGAAAAGAAAGGAAAACAAACTCAAATAACGCTTATGTTAAGAAGCGTATTTGATTTTTATTTATTTATTTGTATTGGTCATTTGGAAATATAATTGTTCATGCCAGCCTATACCATGTATCTGGAGAGGATTGGGTAAGAATAATTCGATAAAATCATAAAATTAGTTTTTCTTTATGAATTTTACTCCTTTACCAGCAATCATTGTGCATATTTTGTATTTGTACTACTGACACACAATGGTCCCTGCTTGACATCAAAAGGGACTGCTTTATTTATTTGTACATGTTCAGTTTTCTCTTCCTCTACAGCACAAGACAAACATTATTTTCTCGTGTCAAGTTACCTGTGACTGTGACTACTGTGTGTAAACAAGTTTTTGTTTCACCCCCCACCGAAACCTTATACCATTTTCATATAAAAAGTTTACATTTTTAAACCTTTCTCAGACATTGACGTTTGAATATGAATATATACAAAACCTTGTTCCTCACACATATTTTTCTCTTTTTCGTCTTTATAGCTGATTTTCCCTCCACTCAAGATACACGCTTAATTAAATAAAAATAATCTTAATGTTGTGTGTACACAATTTTTATAATCGGTTGTATTATAAGTTGTACATATACACACAAAGTTTACAGATTAAAAAAAAAATTTCCCTTCAGATTTTGACAACTCTTGGCACACAAGAATTGTTTTTTCCTTTTTAATTTACATTTTTATTTTTTCCTAAATTTTGAAAAAAAAATCCTGTTTCGATCTTATTAATAACCACTGATCGCAAAAGATTTGGATATGTTCTCCCTATCATCTGGGTCACTAAAGATTATCAGAGGGATGCTTCTCTCATCCCTCATCCTTGAAAAGGTCTTATTTATTTTTAATGTTTTTAAACTGATATATATTTTCTGTGTTTTAAAATATCTATTTACTGAATACCAAGAGAAAAATTCAATTGTGAAGTGCATCTCTGTAGCCCTCTCTCAGTGCGAACATAGATAACATCTTTCCCTTTTTCTCTTTCACCTCTTATCTCTCCTATCTCCCGTTGCTCGTCTCTTTTTAGTTGTCTTTTAGTTTGCTTTCTCGTACAGTTTTGAGCATATAAATTTTGTTAGCCACTGATAGCTCTGTTCTCGCTGGCTGCTCTGCAAATATAACCTTGTGTCAGTTGGTGATTCTATAACATACGGTACCTTCTGGTAGACATGACAAAGTCTTCATTCTCTTGAACTTTAATTGTCTTCTTTTTTTTAGGGGGGTGTGTGGCTCCCAGCTTCCTTCTTGGATTTCTGCAATCAAACAAGACATTGACCCTGCAACCGAAATATTTAAGCGTAAACCAATCCTTTCTTAATGCTGAATTGAACATTTAAGAAAAGGTTGCCGCAGCCTTTCTTGTTCTCCAAGACTTCCCTTTCCTTCAATTTCATCTTCAAATGTATGGTTAAAATTGGTCTTAAATTGATTTAGCTTTTTATGAAAAGCTGTTATTTAATTTATTGCTATTTTACTTAATATAAATTTTTGATGGAATTGATGCTAAATAATTGAAAAGATTGATAGGTTTTAAAAAGTTCTTTGGTTAAAGGATGTAAATAAAATTACAAAAAAAACAAACAAATATTGCACAAGATATTTTTAAAAAAGACGTTTAAAGCATTTGTGATGTGAATTAAAAAAAGATTGTTCAATTTCATTCCTGACACTACAAAAATCAATATATTGTTACTAACTTTTCTTTTAAAAAAAAGTTTGGACAAAAATTCAGGAACCAAAACGTTGTGTTACAGAGACGTGATAACAATCGAAGCTATAATTTTTTAGCGAACAAGTGTGTCCTTTTGACATATGTAGACCAGATATTACAATAATATACCAATGAAGTCGGCTTTCTTTGCATCTGCATTTTTGTGGAACATAAAAATGAAAAAAATAAAAAGGAAATAAATTTTGATCCTTAAAGTTGAAATAGAAATTTAATTCCTGATTTATGTGATAATCGATAAAAATTTATCTACAATTCATTATTAAGTGAATGAATGGTTTGAAACTAAAACAAAATTTAATAGTAATTATTCTATCTGGACTTTTTGTTTGTGACTCTTGATAGCCTCAAAAAAGGAAAAAAAAAAAGAGAAATTTAAAAAGATATTGGATTGAACTTTTTGTTGTGGAAAAATAATCCTCTGAAAATAATAGCGATTTCAGAATTGTTTTTAAAAGAACAAAAGAGAAACTAAGTTGTTCCTCATCATCACAAAACGAGACTTTCTTCTGATTTTTTCTTTTTGCTTTCTTTACAGTTTATTTTTCGTCGTCAACTGCCAGTTGGAAAAATGGAGTAGGAAGAATTTAAATTTATGGAATCTATTTTTTTGTAGTTCTTCATATTGCCATAATGTATAACGTTTTATTAGATGATAGATAAAAAAAGCAATGAAAACAATTCAAAATTCCGTCTTTGTCCATAATAGCTCGCTGATGAAATGTCTGTGGTAATGTAGAAAAATTATATAAGAATGTAATACTTACATCCCAAAGTTACTTCTTCAACTCTCCAAACCGCCATATTTCTTTAGTCTTTCCCTCTCCCAACCACAAAGAAAATGTCGATTTAACGGCTGAGTGCCAATTTTGGGACTTTAATGCAATAAATAAATAAATAAAAATGGAGCAAATAACTGAAATTTATGCTTAAAAAATGACGATTAATGTATTACATTCTGTATAATTTTTTGTATATTTTTGCAGAAATAACGGTAACTAAAGAATTTATTTCTGCGGTAATGTGCTATTCTGGATAAGCACTTATTTTCTAAGAGTTGCCAATTCAACAGTAAAACTCAGAACAATTAATTTTTACCCACCCATTTCAATAAGTGGTCAATTTCAAAGAGTCAAAAACTCAAAATAGTTTTTATCCTTATTTCTTATGTAGAAAATATTTTGACAAAAGATAAGCAATTAAAATTTTTTGTTTTTAAGTGTTAGTGCAGGTATTTTGTTGTGAAATATGTATAGAATTTTACAGGAAAAGTAAAATCTTCAAAAGTTCATCATCTATCATAAAAGTAATTTAAATATTACAATTAATTCATTTGCAAAGTAAAATGAAGTTTAAAAAAAAGTCTTAGTGTTTTTGCCATTCTAGTAATAATTTTTTTTCTCATAAACTTTCAATGCTATCAAAAGAATAAATTGATTTCAAAATTATCCAAGAAGAATTTTTTTTTGTTTTGTTAGGAGCATGCAAGGTACAATATAATAAAAAAAAAATCCTTTTCGAGTATGAAATTAAACGAAAAACAAAACAAAAACATACTTCTATTGAGATTCTCTCTAAATTAAATCTTCTCATATTGCCGATGCATTTATGATGTTAATAAATAACAACTATTTTCGTTTAAAATGTGTAAAAATTCGATATTGTGAATTCAACTATTAGAATTTCTCTAACGTACATAAGTGTCTGAAATGTTTCTGCTGAAAAATTTTGAACGAATTTGAGCCGACTACAACAAAATGGCCATGGGATTAAAGACTTTTAAAGTCTATTCTTTTTCTTTCTCAATAACAGAAGTCAGTTTTCTCTTTCTTTTAGGCTAAATGGATCGATATTTTCCCCAGAAAGTCTACTCAACCTTCTATCTTCCTTCGCCCCTACCCCAGTGCCACCGTGGATTGTATAAATCACAAATATAAAAAAAATAAATGTAATTCTCCCTGTACTATCCATATAAACAAAACAGAAAACTTTCAGTTGTCTTGTGCGTTTCGTATAGTTGTTTTTGTATGGAACTCTGAATTGTGTATGTATAGTATGAAGGAAATGTCATAATCTCTTAGTCTGACATTGACGATTCATTCAGGTTTGGAACGGGAACAAAGTCTAATAACTGAACTTTAGGATAATTAATAAAAGCAAATGCTTTAAATGTAATTAGAATTCGATTAACAAATAACTGCGAAAATTATTTTTATATTACCTGCATCAGCTGCATTAAGTAATCGATTTGAATTATGCTTGATTGACTTAATTTTCTCGTTCGTTTAATCTCAACACTTTGAAAAAGGTATGAATGATTAAATTAATGGGCAATGTGTATGCAAATTGGGGGGGGGGAAATGAATCTTGTTAGATATAGAATGATCGATTTTTTTTGTTTTTGTTTTCAAACAGTTTCAGTCATGACCTTCGGCCGTTGGTGAGTGGTCTTGACGATCTTTGTTTGATTTATAAAATTGTATGCAAACTCCCTGCTTTTATGTACATAGTAGGCTCCCAAAAGAACAAAAAGATGTCTTCTTGCAACTACTCAGCTACACAATGCTTTTGCTTTTAAAGTATAATTTTTTAATTTTTTTGTAAGAGAGGTAAAAATAATTATGGTAGTTATTACTGTTATTAAACATTCATATATTTTTTGGTTTCAGAAGGAAAAGTCTTTGACAATATCATTGTCGCCCTAATTTTAAAAGATGTGTTTGTGTGTGAGTGCCTACGTACAAGACGCTTCAATGATTCTGTGATATAGGCTAGTCTCTTTCCCTTTGTTTTTTTCTTTGTTTCTAAAGAGATGAATACAAAGCTAGAAATTTATTGTTCTCTTTCCTTCCCCCTACGATCTCATGGCCCTAGTCTGTGGAACTAGGCTGTAGTTTTAAGCAGACTCCTTGCCTTTTAAATGCATCTTGTCATTTTACAGACACATGAGAAAAAAACAAAACAAAACAGACTCGGAAATGAACATGCATGTTTTGATATGTGTTAGCTTAACAAAATCTACACCTAAGTTATTTTAGTATATGTACTTTTTAATAGTGTGTGTACATTTATATGTTTAAATAAATGTCATTTAATCATTTTATGAACTCTTTTCCATGTATGTGCAATATAGACTCTTTAACTGCATCTATAAAGAGGTAATATACACATGTATCCACTACATCAATGAATGCACACACCTGTAAATCATGCACATTTTTCTATTCCTCTCCCACACTCAAAGTTGGTAATTATAAATAATCTTTGCCTTCTTTGTGGATGAGATATTTGTGCATTTAACTCTTGCTAGTGTTGAAGCCCAGGTAAAGATCAAGATTTCAAATACTGATTTTCAAGTCTCAGTTTATGTTTTCTCTTGAAAACTAAGCTTACTTATTATCTAAATAATCATAATCCTCATACAAAACATAATTTTGTGCATATATGAGTAGATATACAATATGTACACATTTAAGGCTTGGTTTACTTTTTTAAAGATATAAATGTTTATCGATGCCAACAGTTTTTGCTGATATTAAAAAAAAGAATAAAACCCCTCATTTTATCTAGTTCAGAAATTGTTTTTCCTATTTTCAAGATAGGAAGGTTTAAGATTATTGTTAAGATGACTCCCCTTTTTTTTCTGGTCCTTTTTATATTGACTTTGTCAATGCAACGTTGTTTCTGTAAATGAAAAAAATTGATTTCTCTCTTCATTGTCACACTTCTTTGGGTAGTGCTTTTCCATTACCTAGTGGCCATCTTTTCCCCTCTTTCAACCACTCTCACATTTTTCTATTTCATTCTTCTTTCTACTTTTGTCATTTTCTGTATCTCTCACTTTATGTACCAACTGATCTCTCTCTCTCACTCTCTCCCTCTCTCTCTATATATATATATACACACACACCATTTACCTGCCTTTATCTCTATGCATTATTTACCCCCTTCATTGTCTATGCATCTCTCTATATATTATTTTCTATAAAAATTAGCTAATTTCCTCAATTTTTTCCATTTTTGACATTTTCAAATTAATAATTTCTTTTACCTTCACTCACCTTTCTTAGCCTCCATTAAAACCTTATTGGGTATAACTTCTTTCTGGGCATTTGTTTGTAAGTGGGTTTATTATTTTTTTATCTCATATTGACACCTTTCCTTCAATTAACCTATCGTTACCAAACTCTGGTCATTCATTAGTCTATGACTATATTGTTTCTCAATGGGCATTGATTATGTTGTCTTTCCAATGCTTTCCCTTCATTTAACTACAGTGTTAAGCAAGAGAAGCAGTTTAACATTGTGGCTTTTCTATGCAGTTTGTTTTGAGAAAGCAAATTTATTAATAAACTTTGAGACAGCTTTGTCTATCCAATAAGAAAATATCATTATTCAATGATTTTTGTTTTTGCTTTGGCTTTTTGACCAGCATTCCTATTCTTAGTCCATGTACAAAAAAGTTACTTGGGTTGAAAGATATGTTGGTTGAAACATTGATAAAAATAATGAAGATAAAGATACTGGTCCAGAGGTAACATTGATAATAACTCATTTCGAGAATTCAGTTTGTAATTCAAGTAGCATCTACCATACACTTTTCTACCTTTTGAGTCTATTGAGTTTAGATTTCCAAAGGTCTGCCAGAGGTAGATGCAAGTTGATAACTTGTGCTTGGTAACTCCTTGATGCTCATTTATAGGTGCATTTATATCTTGTTGAAAAAAGAAATCAATATTTATGCATTTATTCTTGTCTTGTGTAGAAGTTACCTCTCTGATATAGTAGAAGCAATAAGGTGCTCACTGTCACAGTGGGATTCCAATGAGTGTCTATTTTGCAGAGCAACAATTAGTCCATCCCAAATTATTTGATTTGGCTACAGTCAAGAGCATGGGATTGCAATTTCATATGCCCCAACTGCAATCATGATTTATCCAGTGTATACATCAAGGATCAATTCATTTTGGGTATGATATGTTTCAAGTAGATATGCTGAGGACCCTGGAACCAAACATAAACCACATGGAAGCATTTGAGATGGTCATGCGAGATCAAAATAAAATATTTAATGGGACTTTGGATGTTGGTGTATTGCCGACAGAGATGGGCCCAAAATGCAGCCCGTTTGACCACTACACACAACTGTGGAGAGAACATAATGGAAACTCAACCCCAACATAAAGCATGTAAAGGTTATAATAGCTACCGGCATGATGGAACTGGAACAGGTGACTGACCACAGATGTGTGCTGCATGGGGTCAAACATGCAATGCATGTGGCAAGTAGAACCACTTTGTGAAGGTCTTCCAATTGAAAGGTGAGTATAAATGAGATGCTATATGGTGTTTTGAGGACAAAGGAGTCCCTATGGATGCTCTCATTGCACATGTGGTATTTGATCCAGCCACTGACTCTTATAAGCCAGGCAATAACAACAGCTGTGAAGAAGTGGAAGCAACACTGATCCCATTCTCCCCATGCCCAGTTCCAAGACAAGCCAGAGATAGCCCTGTTGCCTGTCCTACCAGGGTCAGAATCTACCCTGACAGTAGTGCAACCATATGCCTTCATGGACCAAAAAACTTTTGGCGCATGGTGCTCTCAGAGGGAAATTTAGTCCCCTCCAAAACAAAGGTGTCTACAGTAGGAGGTTTTCCTTGATGTGTCAAGGTTGGCTGCCCATTAAAATTCATGATTAGGGAAAGGGCTACAAAACAAGCACTGTACATATGCCAGAAAGTACAGGTGATAAACTTCAGCAAGGCAGCTTTCATCGATGTGGGTATATTACCCCTGTACTTTCCCAAACCTATGACAGTGCCACTCACCCCTGCAATTAATTTAGTATTGTGCAGTGCCATACTCTGAGATCCTCAGTATCATACACTAAACCCTCTTGTCCATAAGCTCAAGTCTGAGTATCTTACGACCATTCTATTTCTACCAACCAATAAAAATGTAGAAAACTTAATAAATGGCTCTTAGACCAATTTGCCATTATGGTAGTCATCAATAGTGGAAAATTTCCTGCTATGTCTGGCCCTCCAGTCCACATTCACCTCACAGTTTAACCCCCAAAGCCAGACATAACCCCATTCTGGTGCCATACCACTACAAGAAGCAACTACAAGCCCTTTGGGAAGATGTCAAGAGAGGCATCATTACTCCAGTACCAATTGGTACCCTTACCTAACTATGATCATCGTCACTAGTGGGCTAGTCAACCAAGTAGCATGGGCATATTCTTTAATGTTACCATTTTTACCATTTGTCAAACAAAATACACTATTTGTTTGGAAAGAAAATTCTTAAGAAAGTATTTCAGCAATCCAAATAGATTATTGTGGGCTTAGTAAGAAAGGTCATTACCACTTTATACACCAATTGAGTAACCTGCCTAGCCCCAGACTTGAGCAAAGAAGCTATGGGCTTCCTTCTATTACATAAGCACTGCACATATCCCACCAAGAGAACCTCAGTGTGTTGTCCTGAAGGATGGTGCATTATATTTGTAAGCAGCAAATTTTGTACCGACAGGGCACTGATAGGCACCTATTGAGGGCAAAGCAGCTGCAATCACCTGCCAATTAGAAAAATGCTGTATATTTATCATGGGTTGCTCAAATATAATAGTAGTGACAGATCATCACTCATTAATGGGAATATTTGAAGATAGAGACCATAGTAAGATACACAACCCACACCTCTTTAAGTCTAAAGTGAAAACTCTCAGATATTTATGTACCATCCAACATTGCCAAGGCAAGTGGCACAAAGTTGCTGATGCTATCTCCTGCAATCCAGTGACCACAGTAGAAGCCCTTCTTAGCCTATGCCCCACATACCTCTCTTCCAAAGATGTCCACCTCTTGGAGAATATAGATGTTGTAATGAAATTAGTGACAATTCAAGCAATAATGAATTCTAGTGACACTTCCATATCACCTGACCACATTCGTGCATCAAGCCAAAATGATTGATAAACACAACCAAGAGATTTCTTTCCAGAACCTGAAATATGCAACTTTTGGGAGTTACAGCAATAACTCAGCCCTGAGAGAGGCCTAGAAGGATTGTAGTACCTAGATCTTTCAGGAAAAAGTGCTCTGCTGTCTGCTCTCAGCCTATCAAGGTGTGGATGGCCTGAAAGCTCATGCTTATGTTTCTCTATATTGACCTGATATAAATGCATCCATATGGAACTTCAGATGAATTTTCTCAATTTGTACAACTATTGCTCCAAGTCAACCACAGGAACCAATCACCATAACTCCATTCCTGGAATGACCTTTCCAACAAATAGTAATGGACCTATTCTATGTTGGGCACATTGCATACCTCACCTGTGCATATAGGCTCACTGACTGGCTTATTTTGTACCATCTTAAACCAGGTCATGCCACCACTTCTAAGTTAATGTCTATTTGTTGGAAACTATTCCACACATATGGTACCCCAGAGGAACTCAGTAGTAATGGTGGCCCACCTTTTACCTCCAGCATATTCCAACAGTTCTTTCAGATATGGTGTGTGAAGCACAGATTGTCTTTAGTTGCATATCCCCAATCTAATGGCTGGGCAGAGCTTGCTGTAAAAACTGCAAAAAGGATAATAAATGGTGACACAGACCCCTAAGGTTTCTTAGATAACGACACTGTGGCCCAAGCCATCCTGCAATACTGAAACTCCCATCCAAGTCTATCACTGGCACAACTCCTACTCCTGCACCAATTTCATGATTCCATTCCTTCACAACCAATCCTCTACAAGCCACACCCTGAATGGATAGCTGCATCACAATGCTATGAGGAAATCCTTCACCACCACAATGCCAAAATGATAAACAGGTATAACAGTAGGTAAAAATAGGTATAACTCATAACCTTTGCCAACTATAAGCTGGTGATAGAGCAGCTATCCAGAATCCATTCAGTTGCCGGTGGAACACTATTTGCAAAATCATCACTGTCCTTCTAGATCGTTAATACCAAATCAGGGTTGATGGATCAGGAATGATCATGCTTACGAATTGCTGTTTCCTGAGAAAGTGGGAAGTCAAGGCCATGCTCACCCCAATACCAAGTGCAATGCCTGAACCAACAAGCACTGCAAGTAATGTTCCACTCATGCATCCTGATTCCCCAACATCCTTCAGTAATTATCTACATGCATCAATTAGATGCCCACAGAAGGCACATATATATCAACACACCTTTGGTCATAGAAAATTCCTCAAGCTCTGTCCAGGTTATTCCTACATAACAAGCTAGGCCTTAAAGAACAGAACACCCCCCCATAGATCCCTGCCAGCACACGGGTGAGGGAGAGAGAGAGAGAGAGAGAGAGAGGAGATATTTCTGGATTATTACTCATCTATTTGGATTTTGGATCAGTTTCTTTTCTCCTATGCAAAAGAGATTAATGTATGTTGCTACTCAGCCAATTCTGTTGATAAAAACATTTGTGAATATTTTCTTTACACTAAAGATATTATACATTCCAAAATTGATTGGTGACATAAATGTTTTACTTCTTTGCCGATACTTATGATGCAGGAGGGGTCATAATTTGTCAGTACTTGATAAACAATTCATCAACCACCTTCCTTAATTTAAAAACTTATCAATATAGTCAGGATTTAATTTGTTCAATACTTGATTTTTTTTTAATTAATACTTTTAATTTTTAAACATTTTCAATTACTAGAAATAAACACTCTGAAATATTGTTTAAATATAATTTGTCTAAGTTCCCTATTCCTTTATTTTTCTTTGTTATTGTCAAAATTAATCATTGTTTCCCAAAATGTTTGTAGCATTGTCAGATTTGCTAGAAAATAGTCCTATTTCAAGACCAAAGTACTTTCTTGTTGTTTCTGTCACTTATTTTATATAGTGCCACCTTCATTTTTGTCCTCTGGAGAGAGGGTGTTTTAAATAGGCTTTTAAAAATCTGCTGAAGTGTTTCACCACTTTGTGTAAGTCACATCTTTGTCCAAATGATAGACAAGGGATTTAGTAGAACCTTCTCTGCATTGTATAGGCAATTTCAAGGAGTACTCTTTACATTGCACAAAATTACTGACAGAATGATGTCAGCAAT